>JAQFVV010013833.1:0-69940 GCA_028023455.1 Epiperipatus broadwayi
CAAACTTTATATTTAAAAAATTAGTTTTTGAATTGAAAATTATTCAAACGGAAGTCAATCTCCGATAATGCGTTATATCTTAAATATTATAAATCTCTGCGCACTCTCCCGCTGGTAAGAATTTTAAAAACTTAAGTGAACCACTTAAGTTTAGAGCTACATTCTATATACCCTAACTCTTACAGACCATGCTTAAATCAGGGCTTGAGTCTATTGTGTGCCTGATGTTATAATCAAATATTCAATTGTACAAATTTATTTAACCTATCACAGGAGAAAGATAGTGTCTCATTTTTAACCACCTACGATTATACAAACATGACTTATAAATGTAAACCTATTATTATAAAGCATGATGGATTAAATAGACTTGTACAATTGAATATTTGATTATAACATCAGGCACACAATAGACCCAAGCCCTGATTTAAGCATGTTCTCTAAGAGTTGGTGTATATAGAATGTACGCTCTAAACTTACGTGATTCACTTGTTTTTTTAATTCTTATCGGCAGGCGAGGAGAGTGCGCGGAGATTTATAATATTTAAAAAATAGCGCATTATCGGAGATTGACTTCTGTTTGAATAATTTCAAAGTTTTTAACACTTTATAATAATAGGTTTACATTTTTGAATTTAACTTAATTTTTAAAAAAAAAAGATTATGAATATGAACTTTATATTTAAAAAATGAATTTTTTTTCTCATGTGTCATAGCATCAACTGGGAAGCGAATCCGCTAACCCGGGACAACTGCTTGTAAAGCAGCTGTCGCTGACCTCTCGACCACCAATGCTTCAATTTTTGAATGCAAATTAATTTTAAAAAATTATTATTAATACGAAGTAAATAAAAGATTTTTTGGATTAAAAAAAAGTAGAAAACAAAAGCAGTTTTCGACATTTAGTTTATTTAATTCAAACCTTTTATTTATATTGTATTCAAAATAATTTTTTTAACTTAACTTGAATTCACAAACACATTTTTAAAATGTAAAGTTTGCTAAACTTAGAGATACTGCCAAATGTATTGCAATGTTAGAATAATTATGGCCGAAGGATTACATCACAGCAGCGCTAATCCAAAAATATTCTTTATTTACCTGATTGGAAATAGATGTTAATATCGTTTATCTATTGCTGATGAAGATCAATATTTAACATAAATTCATTAAAATGTTTTTATATAGATAGACCAAGCTAATTAATTCAATTTTTATCCTCTCTTATAAAATTAAATTTTTTAAAGCTGAGTAAAACAAACTATAACAATTAAAAGTACTCCACAGGGACACCCAGAGAACAACAATGTAGATACTTTTTTGTTGCCATTTTAATATTAAAGTTATATTTAAACATTTTTGTCTTTCATAAATCTTAAATAATTAAATTGTTTAAAGCTGAATAAAGAAATTTAGCTGTGATAATATGTTGGACTATTCCCATCATCTACCATTAAATGTTTAGAAAATTTTAAACCACTTGAAATGGGTAATCTACTAATCTGTGTTGTCTATTTGTGCATTATTACTAACAGTTGTTTGTATTTGAAAAGTGTAAATTTTTTCTAGACATTCAACATTTAGGGATAGATGATGGAAATAGTCTAAGGTATTATCACATCTAAAATATTAACATCACAAACCTTCAGGTACATACTAAGAAATTTAGCTATTTGTAAGCCTATAACATTATTGAAAATACCATACAGAAATCCTTAATAGTAGTTGATTCTTGTTGTAAATTTAAGAATTGGTATTATCTTTCAATAACTGCAGAGAGAAAACATTCAATTAAGTATTCATTTTAAATTTATTTTGCTAATGCTTTCTTAAAGTATATACAATTCAAATATATAGTTGCCAACACAAGAAAAGTGACACTAATAGTTCTTAAGTTGTATTTCAGTCAAACAGAAGTCTTTAATCAAACCATGCACCACATAATTCTTCAAATATTACTGTTGTTTTATATTTATAAGTGAATCTGAAATATAGTAGTATAACTGTTAATTGTAAATGAAATTAAAAGTACATCAATAGAAAATTAAAGATTGTCATGCATATATAAAAAATGTTATAGATATCACTTGACCACCATCTCTTATACTAGCACATAAGCTCCTCACTGATGAAGGCCACAAGCCAGAAACTAGTCTGGGGATATTGGATGAGTAGGCATTAGATAGAGATTTTATGCACAAGCCTTCTGGCATCCATTGATTACTCTGGTTGGCACAGGGTGGCACTACTGTATGGAGAGTTTTGCTTTGTTATAGATATATTTCAACTTTATTAAAGTCTATATGTAAGATTAAAGGAAATGTAATATCATGGAACTATGATAACTGCTACATTTTGTTTCAAACACTCCTTGTGTACATTGTTCATCAAGTATATTAGCTCAACTGATAATATAATATAATTTGTATTATTTCCTGAACTGCATATATACAGTATTTTACATCTTGCATATATATACAACCCAGTCTTTCTATGTGAATAGTATGCATATATACACTAAGATTACAATATAAACTACATTTTTAAAAAAATAATAATGTAATTATGAATAATGAGAAATTGCATAATTCATTCAAAAAATAAAAATGATAACAAACTTACTACATTGGATCTTTATTTTTTTTAATAAAATGAATAGCAAAACATGAGACTTTCACAGTTAAATTCACTCTGGATTTTTTTTCAGTACTTTCCATTGGAAATGAAACAGTCATTTTATTATCATCAGAGTACAGGCTTTCTAATTGTTTTGATGTTTTCAATGTAAGCAGAAGAAACATTATTAACAAGCATGCTTACAAATGGTGCTCCAAGATGGAAACATGGCTCCCATTGTATTGTAAAATTTACTAAATTTATAAATTTTAAAGTTTTTACTTTTTGTTTACATAAATTTTTTTTGTTTATCTACTGGGTAGTGTATAATTAAAGTAATGTATAAAGAGTGATAAATATTTATTTATTTATTGAAAAATGATTATTATTGTTAACATATGCTTGTTTAAGATAGTTTTTTTAATGTTTATCTTTTAAAGATGGCGCTGTGAATCAAAAATGCATTTAAGGATTTAAGTAATAAATATTTTTGAAATTTTTGCTCCATGCAAAAACATGTATAGTAAAACAAATATTATAAATACTTTAAAATTCTCATGATTAATAATAATTTTGATTTCACTACAATGTTTTATTTATACTGACTAGAAATCTGTTTATTTATTAAAAAATCACCCGATCACCATTCTTTATGTTTATCCAAACTATTTTCACAGTGGCAAAACTCTTCATACAATATTGCCACTCAGTGCAAGCCTTGGATCTGAGAGCAACTATTAATTACACTGGCTTACATTGTGTGGCGCTACTGTCTGAAGAGTTTTGCCTCTGTGCATTTATTTATTCTTTTTCTTTGTAAATGAATGATTAATGTTATAACTGAATAATTTTTATTTTTTGTAAAATAAATTATTTTATGTTATTAAAATAATATTTAATGAACATAGAGGATTAAAGCAAATGGAAAAAAAAATTTAGAGCACTACATATTAGAAAACATGTTTAGTGAGAATAAAGTTGATGAATGATGTACAAAACTTTATAAAATGAAGTGATATGAAAATAGATAATATTGAAGATCATGATTTCTAAAGCCACGACAAATTTTCTGACATATCTATCTTTTCAATGCTATATTACAAAATATGTTTTCCTTGTCAAGAAAAGGACATTTTTTATAATTTATGGATCAAATACAAAAGCTTATCACACTTACAAGTCAAATACAAGGAATTTTTATTGGAAATAGTTATTTGGGTATTACTTCTGAAAAATCAACAAATAAAAAGGCAGCTCAATATTTGTAGAGCATGAAAGAGTCACTGGCCATATCTTTCAACCGGCTTCATCTGAGATATTGTGCACAGAATGCAATGATGTAAAATGCAAAGTGAAGGATGCTTGTTTTATCGCAGATGATCCCAAAGTGATCAACTGAAGAGACACCTGCTTTACTATCTCTAAAAAGTGGGCTGTTTAAACATTATTGAATAAATTTGCATACATTACTGTGGCATTCACTAATTACTAGTGAAAAGAGCTATAAATATGAGAACATAGAATTCCTGAAAGTACTTAGCTTATCAATTGTTATGAATGGCTTCATTAATTGTGTATAAAATGCAAACTTGGTATTATAAAATAAGAAGTAAATTTATTATAAAAAAAGTTGAATTTGTTTAAAAAAATTTTCTAAATTTTTATTGGTTAAATTTGACCAAAATTGATAAAAATAATTTTTGCTTAAATACTTATTGCATATATATATTTCTACTTTATTATTTAGTAATAATTTACTAAGGCTGTAACCTTAGAAATAAACGTCTGAAAAATACGAAGGTAGGGACGGAAAGATGCATTCAGTCTACATCTGATTGCAGATTGATAGGCAAATCTTCAACATTGCATATGAGTTAAAGGGGAGCAGAAGACAGCAAAGAAATGATTTTCTTAAGATTATTTTAGTATAAAATATTGTGAAATCATGATATGTACATATGTATTGAGCATACATAACACTTGAAATTATTTAATTGAGACTGGGCAAAATCTTTAGTTGATATGTATTTGAAAGCACGTATTTTGATGGACATGTAAGAATTAGTATATGGTATAATTAATCGATTATACAATGATAAATTTTAGAAAGGAGGGAATCAGGATATATATAAAATTTCATTCATATTTAAGCTGTATACACTTATTTGAAATTGTTCTTTTATCTTTTCTATATAAAAAAAAGGGCATTTGACATTAGTAAATACACCTTTAGTCCAGTTAATGAAGTCAATTGGTGCCCCAAAATGCATTATAAACCAAAGACCGTACACTTAAAAAAATTCATTTATAATGTGTTCTTATGGGGAAACAATTAATTTACTTTAAATTTAAAATATCTAAATATTTGATTAAAGCTTAAATTGAAAAAAGGCATTAATTAATGAAGAAACATTCTATTAAGCATATTATTAAAAAATCAATCTGTGGAAAAGTTAATTAATGTAGAAACATTTTATAAAACATATTATTACACACACACACACCCATATATATATATATATCAATCTGTAGATAAATATATAGTATAAAAATATTTTTGTAGCTATAATGATTTTTAAAAGAATACAATTTTTTCTTTGACAGGCTGCCATATTTTTTTTAAATAATGAGGCAATATTTCTTATTCACTATTCATTAAAATAAGGCTTGTAGAAAAAAATTAACTACAATGTACATTAATAACAGTAGAAAACTCTCCACACAGTAGTGCCACCTAGTGTAAGCATTAGTAATCAATAGATGTTCTCAGATCCAAGGTTTCTCACTGATAAAAGCTGCAAACTAGAAACTAGTCAGGGGGTATTGAATAAGTAAGCTCTAGGAAGGGATTTTATGCACAAAACCTTCTTGTATCCATTGATTAGTAAGGCTCGCACTGTGTAACACTACTGTATTGAAAGTTTGCTACAATTGTTAACTGCTTGTGTAAGCATAGGAAATGATGATCATGTTATGTTTTGGTGGTTTGATACAATGTACATTTCAAAATTTATTTTTGATGGATTTTATATTCTATTATCAGTCTTTTATTTTTATAATTGACAGCATTGTGTTATTTTTTTATTTATAAATAGGATTCGTGGATTGTATTTATTTTACATAAATGCAGTGAAAATAAACAAAAATTTAATAATGAAATGCAATGTGCATTTGATCGCTGAGATTTTAATAATTTAAATAATTAAATCTTTATTATATTTTTTAAACAGCCACCAGTATCAGATACAAATTACGAGATTACTGATTTAAATTTGAGCGCATAAATATTTTAAACTTATGTTTAGTAAACTTTGATAATGTAAGATTGACTATTAAATGTATAATGCATGGTACAATTTGCCTCAAAATGGTTTACAATTACGATGCATAATATTTTACATTTATGATTGAACTATTTTTGTGCAAGCGAACTAATGCTCATAAGAATTTTAATCCATAATATTAATTGAGCGAATATATTTTATTTATTTCTAATATATGAATTTTTTCTACAGTACAGGCTTTTTTATACCTGCACTCCAATATGTAATATATAGGAGATTTGAACTCAAACTTTCATACGACCCTCAACTATCCACACTATTTCATACCGCTGACCCACTTGATCACACATATGTCAAAAAGACAAATAATCACCAATAGACGTATTTTGTGCTAAACCAGCACTCATCAATTGGTCCAGATTATCATCTCCACACATATATACAATCAATGCTCTGCTTATATTAAAATAGCCAATCTTCATACTTTAATGGACAGGCTTTAATCCACTCCACCCTACAACTCTTCAGCCATCCATTTCATTGAAAGTCTGATGATGGAATGCTCAAAGACCTCATTGGTCCCAACCTTCTCATCCTACCCATAATGACCATAAGTCACTCTGACCCCTCATGTATAGGACATAATCCATTTACATACATATACGAGGGATATTTTAATATATGAATTTTTCTACAGTACAGTACAAGCTTTTTCATACCTGCACTCCAATATGTAATATATAGGGGGTTTGAACTCAGACTTTCATACAACCCTCAACTATCCATGCTATCTCATACTGCTGGCATACTTGATCACACACATGTTAAAAAGATAAATAATCACCAATATATGTATTTCATGCTAAACCAGCACTAGTCAGTTGGTTTACACATTTTAAAATTTAATGTTAATACATTTTGTTGTTATATGTGATCAAAATGTTTTTGATTACCAATTATAATGAATAAAATGTGTTATTTTGGTTTTGTAGTCGTTAGTATGAAAATCTTTTTTACTTTGCATATATCATTAACAATATCACTGATTATCTTGCAAAGACCCTGGATAGAAATCAGATTAAATACATTAAACTTATTTTAATTCTATAATCAAAACAATATTATACAACGAATAAACTCTACTGTTCTAATTTTTTTTGTGTGTGTGAAGAAAATATAAAAAATGAGTTAAAGATTGAATTCCAATCAAGAATCAATAGTAGTAGAAATAAAAGTATTAAATATAATAAAAGAGAATGGAAGGAGAATTATATGTTATAAATAAAATTACAGAAAAAACAAGGATGGAAAAATTAGTAATAACAAGTAAAGATAAAGGTTTAAAATTTGTAATTTTAAATAAATCGGACTATGAAAAGAAAATATATGAATAAGCAAAGATCAATAACCATCACATGATCACCATTTCTTATGCTTTCTTATAACTGTTATTAAACAAGCAAAACTCTCCATACAGTACTGCCACTCAGGGCAAGCCAATGCTTCTCACTGATGAAGGCCACAAGCCAGAAACTAATCTGTGGAAATTGGATGGGTAGGCACTAGATGGTGATTTTATGCACAAGCCTTCTGGCATCCATTGATTACTCTGGCTTGCATTGAGTGGCAATACTGTATGCAGAGTTTTACCTGTTTAATGAGCAAGGGTATAAAAGATTAAATAAGGATCCTGGTAAAAGAATTAAAATAAGGTATAAAGTGTTATTAAATTATATGAAAATGAAAAGATGAATTAACGAGAAGGAATAAGAATTTATATCCATCAGGGTTTGAGCATCCATGTATATTAGGAAAGGTAAAGACTCGTAAAGAAAATATGCCAATAAGAGTAATCTTAGATTTTAGTAATTATATACTTAAAGATTTATGTGAAAATAATATATACAAAAATTGTAGCGGTAATAGGATTTGGAAACTATTATATTTTATATTAAAAATTCTGAAGAAATTTTTAATAAATTAAATGGTATTGTAGAATAATAGTGTCATTTGATATTGAAAAGATGTATCAAAGTGTACCTAGAAAAGATAATATTGACATTGTTATAAAGAAATTGATAATAAGGAATATTGTAACAGAAGAATGGATATATACTATTATGAAACATTATTGATAATAGAGGTGGCATTATATTTTAAATTTAAGAATTTTGGAGTATAAACAACAGATGGGGGGTGCTTGATTAGTGAAATCTCATCATCAGTATTAGTAAGAAATATTGAAGAGAGGGTCATATATAGAGTTATAAGTAATAATGAGATTATAGAATATTACAAATACATTGATGATATTATTATTGTAGGAAATGCTAGAAGTATTGATAAGGCCTTTAATGAGCTAAATAAGAATATATGATTTGTAGAGGTCTCTCTTGCTAAAATTAAGCACTCAAAGCACATGTACTGAGGTTTTAGCCTTATATAAGTATTACATGCTGACATCGCGCTTAATAAAAATTAATATTTACAACTTTAAATTGATTCAAAATATTTCTAAATTTAATATACTCATTGTAAATCAAATGGTTTTGTGAATTCTAATGTTTAACAGAAATAGTGGACTTAATCAGTGAAGAATTTATTAGCTTCATGTTCTCAAATCAAAATGCTTTAGATTTGCCTATATAATTAAGAAAATAGGTTGAGAGATAAGAGGGTCTCTCTTATCTTTATAAAGTCAAATCTTGCGGTATGATTTGTAGGGGTCTCTCTTGCTAAAATTGAGCACTCAAGGCACATGTACTGAGGTTTTAGCCTTATATAAGTAATGGAAATAGAGGAAAATGGATTAAAATATTTAGATATTTTTAAAAAAGAGGAATTAAGAATGAAGTAATTGTTGAACATTATATTAAAAAGATTAAAGGATTAATTGATGATCCAAAATCATACCAGTCATGGTGCCAAAAAATATGAGTTTTAAAGGGATTTAAATTAAATAACGATAGAATAACATTAGATAAAAAAGCATATACACAGAAATTAGAGGTGGAAAATGATTGTGTAAAAATAGGTTATTAAATGAAAACAATTAGAAAGATTTATCATAATAAAATTGATAGGAAAAATGATAACAGTAGAAGTAAGTACGAAGATAGTAAATGGTTGTCTATTCCATATTCAGAAAAAGTATATAAAAGATTAATATTAAGGATTTTAAACTTCTCCCTCGATAATTTAATATACAAATTAAAAAGCGTATGAAACACTTGAACGAGAAGCTATAAAGATTCAAAAATTATTATACGCTAAGCACTTTCGAGGCCATTTGCCTCATATTCATAGTGGTAAGGTATTACCACTATGAATATGAGGCAAATGGCCTCGAAAGCACTCAGCGTATAATAATTTTTGAATCTTTATTATTATACGCTAAGCGCTTTTGAGGCCATTTGCCTCATATTCATAGTGGTAAGGCATTACCACTATGAATATGAGGCAAATGGCTTCGAAAGCGCTTAGCGTATAATAATTTTTGAATCTTTATAGCTTCTCGTTCAAGTGTTTCATACGCTTTTTAATTTGTATTTAAAAGATTAATGAAAGAAAGATTACTAAATAATATAAAATAGTTTGGAAAAAAAATAGATCTTTGGATAAGTAATTATATAATGCAAAGAAGTTAAATGATATTAATAGTAAGGTGGGTTTGTTTTATAAAATTGGATGCAGAAAATTCAATGAGGTATATATAGGATAGATAGGAAGAGCAGCAATTGAGAGAAATAAGGAACACAATAGAGCTATTAATAGAAAAGATGAGATCAAGACCAAATTTGTATTATTTAGATACAGGGCATATAATGAAATGTGAAAGTATAAAAGCTATAAAGTATGTAAAAGATTACCATAAGAGGATATATTATGAAAAGGTATATAATCAAGAAAATTTGGATGTGTAAATGTGATTAAAGATCCAGAAAAATTAGGAGGAAAGGGAAAACAATGAGCATTGCCAATGGCTCAACAAGCTTTGTGATAAATGCTTAGCCAGAGAAAGCATTTAAAATATCTCCATCAGGAACATCTCTAACCTCTGACCATGGTTTTGTGCTTTGGCACTCCTCAGAGAGGCGCTAGGGTAGCTTCAGATACTAGATCTAAAAATACCAACCCAAAGCCTGCATTTATCTAAAAGTTATCTATTGAGTGGAAAATCTGAAATTTTCAGACACCTACATGTCTTCAAACCCAGCCATCCAGCTCAAATAGCTATTTGGGGATGAGAGATCTTCAGCCATACCAAACAGTAGTAGTCTCAGCAATATAACATCACATAAGACTTAAGACAGAGAGTGTCTGAAGCTACCCTAGTGCCCCTCTGAGGAGTGCCAAGCACAAAACCATGGTCAGAAGTTAGGAGGGGTTTCCTGATGGAGATATTTTAAATACTTTCTCTGGCTAAGCATTTATCACAAAGCTTGTTGAGCAATTGGCAATGCTCATTGTTTATATCTTACAAGCTTAAGACAATTGGGTCATGTGATCTATGACTCTTATTTTGACTATTTTTAGTATCTGCCTTAAGTCTTATGCGATGTTATATTGCTGAGACTACTAATATATGGTATGGCTAAAGATCTCTCAGCTCTAATAGCTATTTGAGTTGGATGGCTGGGTTTGAAGACATGTAGGTGTTTCAATAGATAACTTTTAGATAAATGCTGGCTTTGGGTTGGTATTTTTAGATCTAGTGTCTGAAGCTATTCTATCACCTCTCTGAGGAGTGCCAAAGCATGAAACCATGATCAGAGGTTGGGGGGGGGGGCTTCCTGATGGAGATATTTTAAATGCTTTCTCTGGTTAAGCATTTATCACAAAGCTTGTTGAGCAATTGGCAATGCTCATTGTTTATATCTTACAAGCTTAAGAGAATTGGGTCATGTGATCTATGACTCTTATTTTGACTATTTATAAGAGAAAAGGGGACTTGTTAAATAATTGGAAGATATAGAAAAATAATGTAAGTAGTATTTTAAAAAATATTTGTGTTTATAATTTTTAAATTGTTTAGTTATATATTGTAAATTATATGTTTATGTGAGATGTTAAAAGTTTGTTAAATTTAATTATTTCATTCTAATGTATGAGTATATTATTTAAAGTACAACTTAATATAAATAATGTCCAGTAGATGGAGTGGATGGAATTAATCGATCATGTGATTTCTATAATTAAATATCTTGAGAAGGTCTCAATGAAGATGAAAGAGGGTTCAATAAATATTAAAATATAATTATCATTAGTTGTTTATTTCAATTTTACTTAGAATGATTATTTAATTTAACATCATTTTATTTTCAAATGGCTAGGCCACCATTTTAAATTGGCAGGTGTTTTTAAAAAAAAATTCAAATTTTTTTTTTTAAAGATTATAATAATGAATAATCAATTGTAACTCAAAATAGTTGGAACAAAATGATGATAATTGCTATAGCAAATCATTGGATAAATGTTTACTGCTTTGGTACTTTGGAGAAGATATTTTAAAGACTGTAAGCACATCTTACAGCATTATGATATGAATGAATATTACTTATTATAAATACAATTTATCCAAACCACTTTGAACACTTTTTGGCAAAAATGTTTTATTGTATGAATATACACAGACCTATGTTTCAACTGTCCTGTAGTCTTCTTCAGAGCCAGTTTATTGAAGAAGACTGCAGGACAGTCGAAACTTAGGTGTATGTATGTATGTACAATAAAAAGTTTTTGCTAAAAAGTGTTCAAAGTGGTTTGGATAAATTGTATTTATATAAGATATTACAGCAAAATAAAGAAAAGAGTAATTTTGATTATTTTATTATTGTGTTTTGGAAAATAAATTTTTACTTCCAGATCTAAATGATTACAATAGAGTATCATTATTTTTTGAATGTGATATCAACATAAATAATGATTATGTAATTAATATAATAATGGAAATTAGACTTGGAACTATCAATATAATATAATATAATGGCAAGATTGCAAGACCAATCAATTTTTTCTTCAAGTTGCTGGATGTGATATTATAGAGTCCATTATTGTAAAATCATATCTTCATTTGATTGGACAATAAACAAATGATTAATGCAAGGCTTTTCTCCAGGAGATAAAAAAAAACAGATTGCAAAATAAGAAATACATAAAATAATAGACCCCTAGTGTAGTCCATATACAGATGTATTGGTGTTTCACAGATTGCTTTGTATAATCGCTGAAAAATTCATCGTTAATGTATTATTATTATTACTAGTTTTGTCTTTTTATCTTAAACTGTTTGTAAGTGACGTGTTAATTCTGATGGTACTAATTTTATAAATACTTTATCTTTCTTATTGCATTGCCAAATCCATATAATACTAAATTATTTATGCTCTTTATTATTGTTTTACAATGCTTTTATTACAACCCACTGACAGTTTTGATTGCCCCAGCAATCTTGGAAATATAATTAGAAGAAGATTGCTGGGGCAATCGAAACTGTCAGAGAGTTGTAATAAAAGCATTGTAAAACAGTAATAAAGAGCAAAGATGATTTTGTATTTATGTATAAATATATTAAATAAGCTTCACATTACAACACATTCCTTTTGAAATCATATGAATAAAGGTACAATTAAAGACAAATGATCTCCGAGATGCATTTCATGCTGAACTAGCACTCATCAGTTGACCTAGGTCTTTATCACTCATATATATATATTACACAGAGTATTTATCAGTAGTCGTTATTGCATTTAGCTGAAGTGGATGGCGCCTTTTTGTTTTGGCTGGAGTAAGATTGACAATTATAAATCAAAATATAACAATTAAATAATGTATTCACGTTCACTGCAAACTATTACACATTGAATATAGTGCATATGTTGACAGAATTGTACATTTTAAAATCTTTTCTTAAACAATAATTTCATTGCATCTTCACTTTGATGAGAATAAGCGTAAATTGTTGAAATAGTGTAGAAACCGATTCTTAATTTTGTTTAGAGTGAGTTAAAAAACATATTTTGAAAAGAGTAAAAGTAATAAGTTTATCTGCCAAATGATGCAATTTATGTGACAAGATAAATTTGCTTTTTAGTTCATTGGCGGAGCTCTTACTGGAAAGTCATCCTCCTCACAGCTCGCACAGGATGGCTCTGAAAAGTTGGTGTTGCAGCAGTGAAAGGTGCCTTTTTTATTTATTTGGCCCATTAAAGGCCTTATTTTGCTGCTAATATACTCTTTCATTCACTAAATCTGAGTTTTAGTGCATTTTAAACATAAATTTCCCTATGACTACCTTGTGCTCATCAGCATTTAACTACCTCATTCCCCCCCCCCTATTTAGTGTGCTTCAATTGTTTTATGGACCATAAAGGATTGTTTTTTCTCTTAAACTCT
This sequence comes from Epiperipatus broadwayi, assembly GCA_028023455.1. Classification (NCBI taxonomy): domain Eukaryota; kingdom Metazoa; phylum Onychophora; class Udeonychophora; order Euonychophora; family Peripatidae; genus Epiperipatus; species Epiperipatus broadwayi. The sequence continues at coordinate 13,296 of JAQFVV010013833.1, forward strand.
TAAATATTTCTCCTACTCCAAGTTCCCTATCACTCAGAACTTGTCTATTAGGTTTTTTTGTGTTTGTTCCAATTATTTAGGCCATTTTAACTATCTTATTTTTCAGACACCCCCTCCTCTAAGATAACTAAATACCTAAATTCCACTCAATTATCTCATTACTCAACTAAAATTATTAATAACAAGTTTTCCATTGTTTTTTTTTTTTTTTTTGCTTTTACATCAATATATTTAATTTTTCCATTTTCAAAATTATTTTCTTAATATTCCTTTTCATCCTTTAAAGATGGCCACTTCCCTTAGTGGGAAAAATGTGCAGAAACCTAAACTACATGAACTAAAACCTTCAAAATCATCAAAATTTTATACAAATTGAATTTCAAACAAGACTTAACTAAAAACATCATCAACTTATTTCAAAGTCTCCATCTCCTTGCCCTCTGGATTTTCCTCCCTTTCAGGCTGTGGTTTGCTCTATCAAAGGTAAAAAGCAAGTTAAAAAGAACAACATGACCAATCATAATGCCATTTCAAGTACAACAGGAAAAACTAAAACTACTCATCTACAAAAGACAAAAATCAGCATGTTGCATCTAAGCATAACTCAGAAATCTTCTCATCCATCCCTGAAAACTATATAGACTTAACATATAGCTATTCCTCTAAAGTTAATGTCACATATGGATCCTCCTATCAATCCACCAGGGCAACCAAGCCTATCAACATTGCTCCTTACCAAAGACTCTTCTTTGCCTGGATTACACCCCCTTTCCATATCCCCTTCCCATTTCAGATGTATTCCCTTCCCCTTCACCATATTGTATTTGAGTTTCATTTTGCCCTGTAAAACTTTTTTAACTGTTGGGTATTTTGTCTTTTTGATGAATAAAAGCTTTCATCACTGAAAAAAAAAAAAGATAATTTTGCTTTCTTTGTTCATTACTATTATTATATAGGGTGAACCAAAAGTAAGTGGACAGTAGGTGGAATAGGGGTTGTGTTCATTATAACTATGGTGTTTGTGTTATATTAAATTTTATAACAAAATTTATTTAAAATTTAATCTTTTTTCTTTTCAGATAGTTCAGAGAACCCATATTTGCAAATAATTTAAATACTGATGCAAGAAATTGAGTGTTAAAAGAGTATCGGAAGTCTCAAAATGCTAAAACAATGAGAAGAAAATGGGTTGAAACATTTGGTACTCAAGTCCCAAAGAGGCAAACCATTTCCACATGTGACAAATTTGACACCACTGGTTCAACGCTTAATGCCCCCAAAACTGGTTGATCCAAAACAGTTTGCACAGAAGATCATAAGCACCTTGTTGCCAATGCATTTGTTCACAGTCCCAAGAAGTCCACCAGAAGTTCCTCAGCAGAATTGAGCCTTTCACAAACATCTATATATGAATCATGAAATCTATTAGGTTGAAAGCTAACTTCCATAGCTAATTCATGGCTTATTGGAGCATGGCCAGACAGGTGGGTGCAATTTAGTGAGATCATGCTGAACGAAATTAGAGATAATCCAATAATTTTAGGTACCATTGAGTAGACCAATAAAACTTAACTTTCAAATTATCCAGTCATATGCATATTACATTAGAGAAATAACTAAACCAGCCCAGTGTTACTGTTTGGGGTGGTATTTTCAACTTCTGGTGTTTTAATACCAATTTTTTTAAATGAAATAGTCACAAGTGATAAGTATCTCGAAATTCGAATTAATCAACTTGTTCCTCAGTCACCCCAGCCTAATTCCCATGACCTTCATTACAAACAAGACGGGAGCTTCTCCACATTATTCAAAAGCAGTTCATGAGTATTTTGATGAAACAACTGAGAAATGGATTGGCCAAAAGAGGACCAACTGATTGGCCAATACGTTCTCCTGACTTTATCCCAGTGGATTTTTTTTTTTTTTTTGGGGGGGGGGGGGATACTCAAGGACAAAGTTTATATCAAAAACCATAAAATGTTGGCGATTTGGAAAAATTATAGAGATGCATTTAAAAAAATTAATTCACTGTCTTGCATTGGTGGTCGCGAGGTCAGCGCGATTGTCTTGCACTTGCAGGCAGTTGCCTGGGTTGCGGGTTCGCGTCCCGGCCGATGCTATGACACTTTAAAAAAAAAATTAATTCACAAATATACTTGTGCAAAAATGTTTATTGAAGCATAAAATATAGACTTCAAAGCTGCTTAAATTATGATGGATAGCAGTTTGAGTATCTGCGTTGGTAATATTGTATGGTATTAGTAAATATAATTGTATATGTAATCTCAAAATAAAGGTTATCATTTACTGTCCACCTACTTTTGGATCACTCTGTAAATAAAAAAATCAATATCACATGACTTTATCACGTGACTTCAGTTTGTTCACTATTGTGAAGATAAAAAGTAGCTGCTGAAACTATTATTATAATTTGTTTTTTACTGAAATAAAATTGATAGTAGTTGTCAACTTTGCTTCAAGTAGTTTCTTGTTTCGTCTAAAGCTTTGGTGTCCAGATGAATTAGAGTAACAAGAAATAGGACGTATGTATATATAATTATTTGTCAATTGTGCCGATATATCAAAATATAATAAAGAAAGAACAGATTGTTCATTAATTATTTATTTAATTCAGTAGATATATTTAAATGCAATTAATCATATTTTATGAATACTCAAGTTTAAAAGCAACTGATATAATAAATACTTCACGTAGCAACTGATATAATAAATACTTAACGTATCAGCTTATTCCATTTTAATTGTCTACTATAAATTATTTTTAAATAAAGATAAGTACTTGAGTATATACTTTGATTACATATACAATAACTATTAATTTTTGACAGCAATGAATTTAGAAATGTAGATATAGATTGGACTTGTATTGGTGTGAAATAGCTCTATTCATATACGATGTTGGTTATTTATTTATAAGCACATTTGTGGGGGATAACCGCTGAAATCTATATATAATTCTTGGTTTACTATTTATATCAACTCCTTAGTTTATAATAATTACTCTTTGATAAATATGTAAATGATTATTAATCAATTTTTAATAGAACAGAAAGTATTATGTTTCTTTCCATATGTCATAGCATCGGCCGGGAGGCGAACCCACAACCGTCTGCAACCAACTACTTGCTTGCAAGGCGGCTGCGCTGACCTCTCGGTTAACAATTTTATAGATCTGAGAAATGTATTTTTTAAATGAATAAATTATGTTTAGGGTGACCTAAATGAGAAATCCCAATTGATTCAAATTCTATACTAGGAAACATTAGCATATTTTCGCCAGTGTTTGAAACTCTATGTTTGAACGTAAGATGTTGAATTGTATTTTTAAAAATATATATGTAGATAGGTAAAACATCTTTTATTAAAGCATTCTCAAATAATATTAAAAATGTGCAATTTGAAAAAAACGTGAGCTGTTTAAGCATCCAATTGGAACAGTGAGTTCCATTTAATTGATTAGAGTAAGTTTATATATATATACACAAAAGTAGTTAACATTTAAACAATATCAATATCATTAACAATCAACAATCTCAATCTGTTGTCAAGGCAACCTCCTTTAATCAATAAAGGTAAAAATACACCTTTACTTCTCTCTCTATATATGTTGATACGAAGATTTTCACGGATTGCAAATATAAAAGACATATTTTGCGGGTTCATCCGTGTTAAAAAATTTAAATATTGATATACCGACATTTCGACTTGATTCCACAAGTCATCCATTATCACCCAGAGTATGATTTGTGTGATCAAGTCGAAACATCAGTATATCAATATTTAAATTTTTTAACATGGATGAACCTGCAATATATATATATATATAAGCAAAATACACTAGAATAACTTTACAAAATTAAAAATGACTATACAAAATTAAAAAATAATTTCTTTGCTATAGCCAGCTTACAGCTTCTTCTGCCATTTTGAGTAGCAATACAATGTTAATGTTGCACTGCTACTCAAGATGGTGGAAAAAGCCATAAACTGGCGTAGCAAAGAAATTATTTTTAAATTTTATATAGGCATTTTTAACTTTAGAGAATTATTCTAGTGTATTTTGTTTATTATATTTATATTACTTGATATTATATAGATAATCGAGAGTATTCTTTAGTTTTGGGACTGATACTTTACCATTATGTTAAACCACAAAGGATGTTACAAAATAATCATGTGACTGTTAAACTGAAATAAAAAAAGTAGCAAGTAATGAACATCAATGTGACAAGATTATTTCTGGCCCAAAATGAAACACAAGAACAAGAAAAAGGAATGTCACATAGTTGAAAATCAATTTAGCTATGCCATTAATTTCTTCACCTGAGCTAGCTATTCTTTTTAAAATTCATCATTCCCCATGTGTACTTTGTATAACTTATTACAATTTATGTTCATTCCATTATTTTCCATCACTAGTATCCCTTCTTGTCTTTCCTTTGAGACTTTTTGTTTAACTAATTAACTTCATATATCCGTCTTTGTACATTAACACATTTGTAATCTTTCAAAATATTTACGAATAGATTAATTGAAGAAAATGCAAATCATAATAATAATCTTTCAAAATATTTATGAAAATAAAATGGTAAATTATGAATAATAAATAATCAAATGATTTTATTGGTTAGGAGTTTGTAAGAAGTTCAAGTAGCAAAAACATCAGAAATGGAATTGATCCAAAGGTCTTACGTTACATTATTACCTACCCTGAGTACCAAATAATTAAAGACACAGTATTTTAATTTATAATAAGTACAATGAATTTAAAAACATAACCAAATGCAGAAAGCCTGAGTATACAAACCGTAGGAAATTCGGGTGGTCTCTGGCAACAACATTCACTTGTAGTCAAGCATTGGTGGTCGAGAGGTCAGCACAGCTGCCTTACAAGCAGTTGTCCCAGGTTAGCAGGTTTGCTTCCCGGCTGATGCTATGACATATGAAAAAAAAACATTCATTTGTATGCTGGAAGTAATGAATGAGAAGAGATAACACTATCGTATACAATCATTGATTACTTTTCAAGGTGTACATTCACTGGTAAGAATCTATGTTAACTAATCACTCACATGCACTGTTAATGCACGAAAATGCATGAACACACTAAGCTGAAGACAAAGAAATCTTAATACTGTAGATTGATATAAACTAAATATATGTGTCCAAGTATGTGGCTAAGTGCTTTTGAGGGCCAAGATCCTCATATTCATAGCCATCTTGTAAATAAATAGGGTGATTAAAAGTGATGCAAATTTATGTAAATGAGGTTGGAGATCTTATAACAACAGTCTTCTCTGTTTATAAAGTTGTTATCTTTAGCGATAAAGTAAGCTTTTTTTATTTTTTTCTTAAGATCATTATTCTCTGCAAACAACTACTGGGTCTTTAAGTTGGCAATCATGACCAGCTGAGCTGTGGTGCTGGGCAAAAACTGAACTACAAGTGGGTCTGTTAGTGCTTTATTATATGAGTATGTGTGTTGAGATAGCCAAGTGGATAGAGAGGCCCTGGTCTCACCATAATATGATGCCATACAATGTGTTTCAGGACAGGCAATATTGTAAACTACCTGAGGTGTCAGCAAGGATGGTAAGCTGTCTTTAATATTATTAATTAGTTTGTTGGAGTTGGGATGTGTGAAAGCATAAATGATACTTATTACTGAATATTCTATAAAATTTTCTATGCACATTAGGAAGATAAGGAAGTAGAAGCCTTTGTTTGTCTATGTTAGTGGCATGGTTATTTATTTTGGAATAAAATTGCCTTATTTTCCTGTCGATTAGATTAGGACTAAAACCAACCTTTATTAAGTCATTTGTTATTTTATATTGGATAGCAATCTTAAATGCTTATATCTTCAGTAAAATACACTAAAATCTACATATTGATATAAATATATATACATTTGTGTATTCTTTACACAACCTTTTTAATCTGAAAAAATCATTAATCCATAAAAACATAAATATATATTTATGTATATGTATTACTTACATAATCTTTTTAAATCTGAAAAAAAAAAACAATCCAGAAAGACAGACATAAATATATATTTATGTGTGTGCATTCTTTACATAATATTTTTAAATCTGAAAAAATTCATTTATCCAGAAAGATTGGCATAAATCTATTTTAACGGTCACTGAAAGGAGCCTTTAACGTATCTTCTGTATGAGGGCGCCATCTAGGCATTTGAACCTAGAAAAATTTATATAGTAGGCAGATACTAAGTTAAGATTCAAAAAAATTTTTTTATATATATTATTCTGACCGTTTGCCCAATGTCACTAGCTCATAGAGTAGCAGAGATTTTAAACATTTTATAAGTTTTAATAGATTTAGATTCTCAAAATATATTCATATTTAAAACAATAAAATAAAAGAAGCCACTGCCAGTAATTCACACACAAATAGATTTTATTAACACACATTTAAAATTGAGGAATAAACTTATTTTTAGATTTTAACATTAATTTTTTTTTTTTTTTAAATTACTATTTTAAATAGACTGCACAGATGGATATTTAAATTATATTTTACTTTAGCATGTCGAGTATAGATAGTCTACATAGATTTTTTTCACTTAAAAACTTATCAAAACATTCATTCAATCTAAGACTAAAAGTTCGTAGCCAACCCAATGCCTGCTTCCAGATATATAGTCACAACCAAGTGCAATATGAAGATACTAGCATAAAACCACGCTGACAGGAATGTGCATCTGACAGCGTGATATTATTTGAAGGAAATGATCCGTGTCCAGAACAGGAATGGGCATCTGTCTGAGTAAGGAATCATGTATATAATTTTTTTAAAGAGTGCTACGCATGGGGGACAGTGGTCTTTCTGCTGATTTATAATCCCTCCAGAGCTAGAAGGGGTCAATGGTGCAAGAAATACATCTGTGATCATTGCAATGATATGACTGCCTCTTTGGGGTCATGCATCCAGTTGGGCATGTTGCTCTGTATGCTAAACATGCTTCACATTACATTGATATAAACACCCATATATCCCTCCACAAGCATTGCCCTAATTACGAAACAAATAGTTCTGAAATTAAAATCCCTTAAATTAAACATAAACAAATTTAAACATAGTTATTAATCTTTATCCATGCAGCTATCTACACCAACTTTAAATTTAATACATTTTAGTTAAAACATAATACACACACACACACACACAAAAAAAGGAAATGATTGCTTAAACATCTGCATAAAAAATATTAATAATTGAATTTGCATTCTTTAATTCAGATAAGAGTCCTTATTTTCAGCTATTAATTCATTGCAATTTTAGAAAAGTTCTTATTAGATAGACACAAGAGTTCATACTTTACGGATTGAGTAGATTGAGAAGTCCATCTTCGTGATCACTTTCGTAGATTTTGTCCTTCTTTGAAATGAAACTGCTACTTGCCATTCATTTGGTCAGGAACTGTCATCCAGAGGCCTCAGCTGGTTGTCCGTAAAATTAAATTTATTGCAGACTTCCACATCGTGAAAATCTGCAATATAGCTAGTTATAATGACATATTTATAGTCAGCTCTCAGATAAAAATTATAATAATCATTTGGCTTTTATATTTTTCTTAGCCTCTTATCATTAGATCTTGGGATTCAATGAGCAAGACATCACTAATCCTCTCGTGTTTCAGTTATGGTCCGTGCTGTCATTTTCGTGCTTGCATTGGTCATTTAATTTCTTTGTATTCTCTTATCTGACCATTTAATTTATTTTAAATGCTTCAAGGGCTAGTTTGCTTTTGAACAATCATTTAATTAATAAGACAATCATTTCCATTTTCTAAGATTATAGAAATCAACATTATTTCTATTTTTAAAATATCAATCTTTATATTTTTACTTTTTTACAAAAAAAAATACTTTCAAATACTTTTTTTTAAAATAGTTTAAGTTTTCCATCTGCACGACAATATATATATATATTAAACAACTTTTAATTTTCAGTTTTTAAGTTTTTTTTCTTTTTAATAAATCAATTTTTATTTACGATCTTTTTATTTTCATTTTAAAATAATGTAACGGCATATATTCCATTACAATATATTTATGTGTATTTATTACTTACACAATCTTTTTAAATCTAAAAAAAAAAAACATTTATCCAGAAGGATGAAAATAAATATATATTTATGTGAGTATATTACTTATATAATTTTTTTAAATCTGAAAAAATCATTAATCCAGAAAAACGGTCATAAATATATATTTATGTCTGTGTATTACATCTTTTTAAATCTGGAAAAATCATTAATCCAGAAAGATGCCCATAAATATATATTTATGTGTGTATATATTGCTTACATCTTTTTAAATCTAAAAAAATCACTAATCCAAAAAGATGAACATAAATATATATTTATGTGTGTATATTACCTACATTATCTTTTTAAATCTGAATAAAATCATTTATTCAGAAAAACATAAATATATGTGTATGTATTTTTTTACATTATTTTTTAAAATTTGAATCATTTATTCAGAAACATAAATATATATTTGTATATTTATTACTTAAATAATCTTTTTAAATCTGAAAAAAATCATTTATCCAGAAGGATGGACATAAATATATATTTATGTGGGTGTATTACTTACATAATCTTTTTAAATCTGAAAAAATCATTTATCCAGAAAGACAAATGTAAATATATATTTATGTGTATGGATTATGTACGTAATCTTTTTAAATCTAAAAAAATCATTAATTCAAAAAGATAGACATAAATATATATTGATATGTGGGTATTACTTAATAATCTTTTTAAATCTAAAAAAAATCATTAATCCAGAAAGATGCACATAAATATATATTTATGTGCGTGTATTACTTACATAATCTTTTTAAATGTAAAAAAATCAGTAATCCAAAAAGACGGATATAAATATATATTTATGTGGCTATATTATTTACTTAATCTTTTTAAATCTGAAAAAATCATTTATCCAGAAAAACTGACATAAATACATATTTATGTATGTGTATTACTTACATAATCTTTTTAAATCTGAAAAATCATTAATCCAGAAAGATTTAAGAACTGAGACTTCCGAATTATCCGTGTTCGAAAGCTGGAAATTAATTTTTAACTTTTTGACAAGAAATCCTGATCATTTTCTCATTTTTAAAAATTTTCTTTTATTTATTAGTTTTTTAAAAGCAAAAATGACTTTTCAAAAGCTTCTAACGTAATGATTTGTTTTTAATTAATAAAAAAAAAAGGATAAATCGGGCGAAGAAATAACTTTTTTCATAATTTAATAAAGAACAAATATAACAAATTTAATTTATATTTAACTTTTTTATATATACTAACAAACAAATAATTTTTAAGCATTCCATTACATTTTAAAAAGTCTTTTTCTCTCTCTTTTTTTTAAAGAAATCATTAACTTAAATGGGGGGATAAAAGCAATCTAATGATTATTAAAAACAAATATTTAAAAATGATTTAAATAATATGGATTTATTTATTTAGTGATTAAGTAGTATATTTTATTCTATACCAAGTATATCCCTAGTATCACCCATAGGCACACACTTATGTAATATGAAGTAGAATGTAAAATATAAATTTATAGACTATTTTATTATCCCCCCCTCCCAAAAAAAAAAAAAAACAACTAACGCATGTAAATTACCAACATCTTCATTACTACTAAAATATTATTCAAAATGGAATTACAATTTTTGCTAATCTAATTACATATAAGTATATTTGTTGTTCGTAACCACATTATTGACAAATGTATGTCATTATATCTTTTACATTTTGAAATAATGTTTACACCTGCCATATATATGAAATTCCCGATATATATGTTATGGATTTCATGATTTTGATGTATAACAAAACTTATGAAAGAAATTTCTTCTAAAACATCACTCGATCACATTTCATGATGAAAGCCATAAGCTAGAAACTAGTCTGAGAATATATGAGTAGGGACTAGATAGGTGTTTTATGCATAAACCTTCTTGCATCCATTGATTACTAAGGTTTGCACTGGGTGACATTACAGTATAATTTACTAGTGAATTTTTTTCTAAATTTTCAAAACTGAAAGCATGCTTTTGGGAGCAATAATCATTCTATTTATTCTAATCCTCATCTATAGTAAACTCTAGTAATAATTAATAAGCATCAGGTGGAATTCTTATGTTTCCAGATAAAGATCTTAATAAATGAGGAATTTTGGACTATGTATATTTCCAGTTCACTTTTCTATAGTTAATTAATTCTTGAACTTTATAGAATGTGCTTTGGCACAACTATATTGCATTTATTTCAAAATGCCTTTACTGAATCTTTCATATATGATATATCATTCTAAATCTTTATTGTGTGATTTCAATCAGATTTTGACTTGAGTTTCCACAATAAAATGTAAATCTTAAGAAATTTTTCAAATCACAAACTATTCCATAGCCAACCTATTATCTAGTATTGATTAGTAAATGGATATCCAGAAACAATTATCTAGAGTCACTGATAGTCAACTTGATCCCTATCGCCCACTAGTGAGCATTCCAGCATTTATGTTGGGTGGTAAGGGTTGTGGTAAGGGTTTTGTCTAATACTGAAGCACTTTCTTTTTTTTTTAATTTAATTGACTTTTTAAACAAATTTCATAGCATTATTTAAAAACATTTTCATTAAAAATGCCTGTCTTATATCCAAATATGTGGAAAGTGATATTCAGTTTATTGATACCTTTTCCTACCTCATATCTTGTGGAATCAGGCATTAGTGCTGTTAATTATATTATGACCAAAGAAAGAAACCACCTGAATATTTCTGAAAGAAGAGACCTTCGTTTGTTCCTTACAAAAATTGAGCCAGATATCCAGTATTTAGTTTTGGAGCATCAGCCTCAGGGATCTCATTAATAATTTTAATTAATTAAATGTAATTTCATCAGACTTCATGCTTGTATGTATACAAAGTATAAGTAAAAAGATAGATTTAACTACAGTAAGTTGTTTTATAAAGATTTATTCTGCCAAATTTAGCAAAAGTCCAATATATAGTATTTGGCAAGTAATTATTATTATATGCTTTAGCTTGCTGTAACTCTGCTTTATAAATTTTATAAAATAAAGTTACTTCCCTACTTTATAAATCGCCATTACTGTGGAACCGGTGGGCAGTTAGAAAATTTTATTACTACCAAAGATACAAAAGTGGGTGGTGGGTATAAAAAGGTTGACTACCCCTGATCTAAAGGATATAGATTGCAGGTAAATCTAAGCTGATCACATGCCTCTACACTATCTGTAAAAGCAAAAATATGTTTGCGATATGATGCATTTCTCACTGTAAGTAGCACTCATGGTTGTGGAGATTTTTTTTAAAGTTTTTGAAGAATTGACCAATAGAGACACGCATTATTGTATGGATTAAAATTTTTAAAAGAACTATGAAAATATTTCTTATTTAAAAAATATTTTTTCTGAAATAGTAGTAATTTCCAAATTAGAATTTTAAATTTTTTTTAATTCTATCTCAAACCTATTTTTAAATTTGTCAATATAAAATTAGCTGTCTAAATATGATATTTTTAATCATAAATTCTAACCTTTATTGCCCATTGCAATTTACAATTGTAATATGAACAATGCTGATATTTATACTAAAAACAGGGATTTTTTGATCATAGCATATTTTAATCCAATTATTTCAGACCACTCAATGAAGTATGGAGAGATGTATGTGTGTTAGGAGTAACAAGAAGAGATCAGAAACAAAATACATGGGTGAGAGAACAAACAGGTGTTTCCAACATCATTGAAAGAATTAAGAGAATGGAGTTAGTAAGGATATACTGCTAGAAAAGACGATAACAGATAAACAGTTGAAATCTTAAACTGGAATCTAAGAGATTGTAAAAGACAATAAACATCACATGATCAACATTTTTTATGCTTGCTTATAACTGTTATTAAAACAGTCAAACCTCTCCATACAGTATTGCCACTCAGTGTAAGCCAGGGTAATCAATGGATGCCAGAAGGCTTGTGCATAAAAACCTCATCTAGTGCCTACTCATCCAATATCCCCAGACTAGTTTCTGGCTTATGGTTTTCATCAGTGCGAGCCTTGGATCTGAGAGCACTGCACCTAGATCCTAAAATCCTAAGATGGGGATTTTATGCACAAGTCTTTTCGCATCCATTGATTACTCTGCTTGAACTGAGTGGCAATACTGTATGGAGAGTTTTGCCCATTTTATGATTGTAAAATGACATGGATGGATGAAATAAGAAAGTGTGTGCTGATGTGGAGAAGAGAGTTAGAGATAGGAGAGCTGGATTGAACTTGGAAAGACCATCACACAGTGGATCAATAATGGTTTAAAATGATGATGATGATAAATTTGTACAGAGGCTTAACATTCATACCACAAAATTTTGTACAGAATTTATATTTATTTTTAATATATTTAAAATAATACCCAACTCTTATTTTTTAACAGGTAAATGTGAAATTTTAATAGTAGCAATGAATTTTATTGAATGGTTCCATTCCAACAAGTCATTTCATTTCAAATTCCACATCCTATTTTTAAAAAAAAATAAATTAAAGGTTTATACTATAAATAATAAAATTATACTCTGATCAAAAAAATAAACATTGATTTTTTTTTTCAAGAAGATTAATAAATTCTTAAAAAATTTAAAATATAAATTAGCCTTCAGTTTAATTCAAGTTAAAACATCACAGATTAATAGTAATCTTAATTCAAATTAAAATATCAGATTAGCAAGAAACTTAATTCAAATTAAAACATCATAGATTAGCAACAATTCTAATTCAAATTAAAACATTATAGATTAATGGTAACCTTAATTCAAAGTAAAATATTTATAGATTAGCAGTAATCTTAATTAAAGCATCACAAATTACCAATAATCTTAATTTAATTAATAATACGCTGCTGTGTTGCAGTGAAACTTTTATATAGTAATTTGTAGGCTTTTTTATATTATAATTTCTACAGACTAAGTGCTTTCAGAGCCCTTGTTGCTCCATAATCATAGTCTCTATATCTTAATTTAATTAAAACATCATGCATTATCAGTAGTTCTAATTCAAGTTAAAACAAAAACATCACAGATTAGAAGCAATTTTAATTCAAGTTAAAACATGATACCTTAATAGTAACCTTAGAAATATTCTTCTTATATCTTCTTTACTTCTTCATATATTTATATATATGTTACTTATAATAAATCTCCACATATACACTTTAATGCAAATTTATTTATAATTCCTTTAATTTCCTAACAGTTTCGACAGTCCTGCAGTCTTCATCAGAGCATTTGCATAACCTTCCTCTTCCTTATATTAAATCTCCACATATACACTTTAATGGAATTTTTTTATATAATTCCTTCCTAACAGTTTTGACTGACTTGCAGTCTTTATCAGAGCACTTGCACAACCTTCCTCTGCAAATTTATTTATAATTCCTTTAATTTCCTAACAATTTAAACTGTCTTGCAGTCTTCATCAGAGCACTTGCATAACCTTCCTCTTCCTTATATTAAATCTCCACATATACACTTTAATGCATATTTTTTATATAATTCCTTTAATTTCCTAATTCTTCATCAGAGCACTTGCATAACCTTTCTCTTCCTTATATTAAATCTCAACATATACACTTTAATGCATATTTTTTTATATAATTCCTTTAATTTCCTAACAGTTTCAACTGTCTTGCAGTTTTCATCAGAGCACTTGCATAACCTTCCTCTTTCTTATATTAAATCTCCACATATACACTTTACACAAATTTTTGATATAATTCCTTTAGTTTTCTAACAGTTTCAACTGTCTTCCAGTCTTCATCAGAGCACTTGCATAACCTTCCTCTTCATTATATTAAATCTCCACATATACCCTTTAATGCAAATTTTTTATATAATTCCTTTAATTTCGTAACAGTTTCAACTGTCCTGCAGTCTTCATCAGACCATTTGCATAACCTTCCTCTTCCTTATATTAAATCTCCACATATACACTTTAATGGAATTTTTTTATATAATTTTTTCCTAACAGTTTTGACTGACTTGCAGTCTTTATCAGAGCACTTGCACAATCTTCCTCCACAAATTTATTTATAATTCCTTTAATTTCCTAACAGTTTCAATATCTTCCTCAACAGGAAGGTTATGCAACTTTCCTCAAAAGGAAGGTTATGCAAGTGCTCTGATGAAGACTGCAGGACAGTCGAAACTGTTAGGAAATTAAAGGAATTATAAATAAATTTGCATTAAAGTGTATATGTGGAGATTTATTATAAATAATAGTAATCTTCATTCAAAATAAAACATCATACATTAATAGTAATATTAATTCAAATTAAAACATCAACAATTATCATAGATTAGAAGCAACCTTAATTCAAAGTAATAAAACCTTATAAATTAGTAGTAATTCAAATATCATCACCAATTAGTGATAATCTTAATTCAAATTAAAACATTATAGAATTGCAAAAATTGTAATTCAAATTAAACCAACATAGATTAGCAGAAATATTAATTCTTTTTCATTAATGTTCTATGAAGATAAAAATGAAAGAATATGTAACATATGAAACACATGAATATAAATATGAAAATATCTAAATGAAAAGACATCTGAGTTGGATTATATTTTGAATAAAAGAAGTTATATATATTTCAAAACTGTAATAGGATCGATAGATTTAACATAGACAATGATCATACTTAGTGAAATGTAAGATAAGGTCATTTGAAGGTTTGTGGTGATGGTATTTTAATTGCAAGAATTAGAAAATGTTACATAATCTTAAATGGAGACTGTCTCAGCATTGAAGAGTAAAATTTTCAACTTGGATGAAGAATTAGAAGTAGAAATCAAAGAAAGATATTAACTGCAAAATCAATAAGAAAATAAAACAAAATTAAAAGAATTGATCACATAAGGTGAAAAGTGATATGCTGATCAATATAAAGAGCATATTCACCAAATTCTAAAATAAAACCCCTAACATAGCAAATGGAATAGGGCAGAAAATGCTTAAGAGAGAAAAATAGTCCAATATATAATTACAAATCTTAGGGACAATTATATCTCTAAAAATAAACCAGAACTTGTAAATTTTTTTAAAATGTCGCTCAGATTAAAATAAGATTCTCTATAAAAAAAACTGCTTCAAATTATGCTGATATAAAAAGATGGCAGCCAATTTCTAAATGAGACACTGCAATACATGCAGAAAATATTTTAAAACAATCCATAAAAAAGTATCAAATATCTGGGATTCTTTAAAATGTAAAAAAAATAATAACGGTGGAATAAAAAATATAATTATAAATTGGCAAAGAAACTATGGAATAGAGCAAAAATCTAAAACAACATAAAACATTTGATATTAGAAGGAAAGTAATTTGGGGAGGGGGAGCAAAATGGCAATATTTCTAAGAGGGTCAACATCATATAACCAAATTTTACAATTACAACATCTTTGGAAATTTCAAGTATTTTAAATGAAGATGTGTGATATGAAATTAAATCTAT
The DNA here is from genome assembly GCA_028023455.1 of Epiperipatus broadwayi. Lineage (NCBI taxonomy): Eukaryota > Metazoa > Onychophora > Udeonychophora > Euonychophora > Peripatidae > Epiperipatus > Epiperipatus broadwayi. The sequence continues at coordinate 28,903 of JAQFVV010013833.1, forward strand.
TAGGAATCCCCAGAAATTTTCTGAAATCATTAGATATTTTAAAGCTATCACATGATGAAGTAGAAAGATTGTTGAAAAAGCTATGTATTAATTAATGTCTACATGATAAAGATATTGCAGATAATGAAAGGAATGTAATAATGATATTAAAAAAAAAATGGCAGGAGGTGATTAGAAATTATAGACCTATTCTATTGAAGATCATTATAAAATTAACAAGATTTAATAGTGGTTGTATCACAATAGAGAATATCCAAATATTAAAACTAAGAAGTAAGAAAAAGAGCCAATAAATATGAATTGCCATTTTGTCTTAAACAGTTCTGCAATCATTAAAGTTTAGGAATATGAAAGCATACATCTAAGATACTGTTAAAATAGGCAAAACTCACATACGTATTGCCACACACAGCAAGCTAAAGAAATCAAAGGATGCCAGAAGGCTTGTGCATAAAATCCTCATCTAGTGCCTACTCATCCAATATCCCCAGACTAGTTTCTGGCTTGTGGGCTTCATCAGTGAGGAGCCTTGGATCTGAGATCACTGCACCTAGATCTTAGGATCTAATGCAACCCTCCAGCAGTGACTTTTTATCTCCATTTAACTACAAAACCATGAGTCTTAAACTGAAAACACCTTAATGTTTTCAATCCAAGCCCATTAGCTTATATAATCATATGGGTCTGAATCCAGTTCAGTAACCACAAGCCTCTGGCATCCATTGATTACTCTAGCTTGCTATGTGTGGCAATACGTATAGTGAGTTTTGCCCTGTTTTAACAATAGCTATACACAAGCATAAGTGGTAGTCATGTGATGTTTATTGATCTAAGATATTGACAACTTCTGAAACGGACTTACCAAAATGCTACCACAGAGATTACACTAAATAGTGATGCTAAGATTAACCCTGATAGGTTGTGTGATATCCATGGAAAGTATGTTGTGGATTAAAAAGAAAATAAAGAGGTTTTTGCAGATGATATGGCTGTTTTAGTAAACAATGCTCCAGGGCTTCAGAAAATATTAAAAGAATTATCAAATAAAAAATAGGGCTCAAGATAAATTCCTAAAACACTAGTTATGTTCAATGACTTTTCAAATAAAAATAAATATATAAAATTTGATAGTAAAAAAATTAGATGAAATCAAAACTATAAGTACCTTGTCAGATTAGTGATATGATGAAAGCATAATAGATGAAATTAATGATGCAATTAAACTTATATAGAATCCTTTTGGTGAAAATAACGTTAAAATAAAATACTATACCATTGTGCTTTAAACATTTTCATTACTCATTCATAGTCCAAATCAAATGATAAGATATCCAATATTTTTACAGAAAGATTTAGGACAAGATTTTCATAATAATCTAGCAAACTTCATAATTTTGTAGTCCCATCTTAATATTTTCTGAAAATGCTTATTACCTTTTGACATTAAGTTCAAAACAATTACAGTACAATATTATTTTCTCTCTCTTTGCTGGGTGCCTAATCTATCTCCATTGAACTTCTAAACTTTTACAAGCATGTAAATAATATCATTGAGGGTCAATGCATTGAGTTCTCTGGTTATCTTTCTTCGTTATTCTTAACATTTTCTATCTCTCTCTCTCTCTCTCTCTCTCTCTGCTATGTGCCTAACCTATTTCTATTTTACTCTAAACCTTTACAAGTATGTAAATAATATCATTGAGGGTTGATGCATTCAGTTCTCCGGCTATCTTTCTTCGTTATTCCTAACTTTTTTTTCTCTCTCTCTGCTATGTGCCTAACCTATCTCTATTTTACTTTTAAACCTTTACAAGTATGTAAGTAATATCACTGAGGGTCGATGCATTGAGTTCTCCAGTTATCTTTCTTTCTTATTCCTAATTTTTTTATACTCTTACCATGATTTGCCATTTTTGCTTTATGTTTTATCAATTGACGAGTGTTGGTTTAGCACGAAATACGTGTATTGGTGATTGTTTATCTTTACGAGATATGTATGATCAAGTGTGTCAGCAGTATGAGATAGCGTGGATAGTTGAGGGTCGTGTGAAAGTCTGAGTTCAAACACCCTATATATTACATATTGGAGTGCAGGCATGAAAAAGCATGTACTGGAGAAAAAAATTTATATATTAAACTATTAAGATAATATCTTATTGTCTACAATATTTAATTCTTTTTATAAACAAATTAATATTGATTTTAATTATTATATTTTTAAAATATTTTTAAACAATTAAATGTGCCCCATATAAAATCGTTTGTCAGAATTCTTTACTGACTCTTTCTTCATTTTGTGTTTAATATAAAAATAGTATTTGTCATTTTTTTTATCTTTTTATTTTATTTTCTCTTTTTTTCTCCGAGAAAATTAAAACTGTCTTAAGTGGCACATGTCAGCGCATGTTGATTTAGAATTCTTAATTTGAATGATTAAAAACTAGGTTGTGAAGTATTTTCTTTTTCTTATATTACTTTTATCAGTTACATTTAATTAAAAATGATATTAAAAAAAAAGACATAAATCATTAAAAAAATTTATAAGAACAGAAAAAACAATTGACATCTGATAGAATGATTAGTTTATAAGGAAGAATCGAGAAAAATATTAACCGTCTGGTTTTAAATATATATATTACTTGTATTGAAAGTCATACACCACTCTCTTCAACTTTAATTAAAAACATAGTAGCTTATGCCACTTGATTAATTATTTTCTTTAATCAAACTCATTTCAGATAGTTATTTTAATTGGAATTAATAAACAATTGAAAAATTGAAATTGTAATACGATTTTTCTTTTTATAAGTGCATACATATGGGCATAAGCTCTCTCCAAATAAATTTAAGTGGTTATTTAATAATAGGGTACTATGACTAATATATATGTATATCGTGACAATCCGATCTCATCCGGTGATTGGACTCATTTGAAGTCCCAAAAATGTTCGGTGAACATCAAAGTATTTAAAAAACATTATACTAAATGACCAAGAAATAAATATTTAAATTGAGAACTTAAAAGCAAACCTAAAGTTCTCTACTGATGATGATTAGAGCATGGTTATATAGTTAACAAGTATTTGAGTCAAATGTATCGAGTTCAAAATGAATAAAATTTTTGTAAAGATAAGAACTTAATATGTACAGTTATTGTACTGAAGATTCTAGGGGATCCTATGTGTGTTAATCTTTTTTAATTTTTTAACTTGGAGATATGGTGTACTTAAAACTTTGTATTTTTGGAAAAAATAGAGAAGTGTAATTTTATATTTAAAAAAAAAATGAATATAAAAATGTAGCATTCAAGAACATCCATAAATCATATCATACCATTTACACCTTCTTAAACATTTTATCAATACTTTTATTTGTATTACACTAACAGTTTCGACTGCCCTGCAGTTATCATAAGAGCTACAATATTCAAATATATAATTATACAATTATTACACTTATCCATTTGAATATTGTAGCTCTGATGATGACTGCAGGACAGTCGAAACTGTTAGTGTAATACAAATAATACAAATAAAAGTATTGTTAAAGTGTCTAAGAAGGTGTAAATGGTATGATATGTTATAATAGAAATCAATACATAGGAAAAGAAGTAGAAAATTGTATAACATCCATAAATGTAAAAATGTCAGCTCATCACTAGTTAAATATTAAATATGATGAGTTAGAAGAAGTTAATAACTATAAATATCTTTGTCAGATTATTATTATGAAAGGAAACATAATGAATAAAATTAATCATAGAATTAAATTTAGTTGGAGTGCTTTTGATAGAAATAACTTAATATTAATAGGAAATATGCCTATGTATTTGATAAGGAAGGTTTTTAATAAATGTGTTTTACCAGTTCTTAGTTATGGATCTGAAACTTGGACACTTAATAGAAGATCAATACAGAGACTTCAGCCACTCAAAAAAGTATGGAAAGATGCATGTTAAGGGTAATAAGAAGAAATAAAAAATGAAATACATAGGCGAGAGAACAAACAAGTATTACTGACATCATTGAAGGCATTAAGAGACTGAAATTGGGCTGGACATATTGCTAGAAAAAATAATAGATGGATAGTTAAAATCTTAAACTGGATTGCAAGAGATTGTCAAAGACCTAGAAAGAGACTTCATGTGAGATAGATTGATGAAATAAAAAAAATGTGCTGTAATATGTGGAGAAAAGAGATTGAAGAAAATGAACTGAACTCGGAAAGATCTTCATCTTGGAGTGGATTTATAATAGTTTAAAATGATGATGATGATGATGATGATAATATTAATTAAATCTAATTATGATTAATGAAGGTTTTATAATTAACAGATACCCTGATTAATCAGCTTATAAACCTACTCTAAGAAAACAGAGAAACAATTCATAATTAAAATAAAAGAAACAACTCTTTATAAGCAAGATCTTGCATCCATGGTAAACATGTTTTCTCCAGGCTTTAAAAAGGCTATATAAAAAAATTATGATTGGAAAGACTTAGTTGCTGCAAACTAAAAGAAATACTTTGATTCCTCTTTGATGCTTTGAACTCAGCAGAGTAAATTTCTAATGTCACTCTACATGTTTTTATTGTTACAACTGTTATTTGTATATAATTATTCACATTGAAATGGTATTATTTAGTCATCATCCTGTTTCACCTACTATCTTCCATAGTAGTATCTTTTCCCCTAGTTCAAACACATCCCTATTCACATATATAAGCCTCTAATAATTTGTTAATATGTAATAGCATATATTTATGTGTATGCGCATATATTTGTATAGGTGCGCACATCCAATAGCCATATTAATATTTGTATGCATATAATGTATATGCAGTTATAAATTTAAAATTAATAAAATGATATAATTTAAATTAAGTTGTGTGAACATTGTTATCTGTGTGTAATTACCTACATATATATGTCAAAGAAGCCATAATGCAATAGATTTAAAAGCATTACATCTCTTTTAAATTAATATAAATTTGCATTATTCTTAGTTAAAAACTCTTTATTTAAATGCATTCGTATATAAATTTTAATTCCTGTGGTAGTCCCACACACATATATAATAAAATGTTTACAAATTAAACTCTTAAAAAAAGTTATCTGTTTTTATAAAAGTTGTAAATTCTTAGAAAACCATCTGTAAGCAATTAATAAAACTTGGAATCAAATTTTTATATGTATTTTAAAAATAAAACTAAGAACAAAGAGTGACCTGCTTAACCATTATTGTTTTAGCCAAGAAATGACCAAAGGTTTCATTTTTATGGATTTTAAATTACTGATGAACATTTTGTAGAATGTTGTAAACAGGGCACTCAAGTTACTGATTCTTCTTGTATAAATAACCCTAAATGTTCAGTAGGGGGTTCACTCTTATAATATTTGTTATAGTGCTTGCTGCCAGTTATTTTGACTGACTGAAAAATGGAATTTGGCATCTAAGGCCCTACCATTTGCCAGCCTTTTTGAAAGATCTGTCTGTGCAAATGGAAAAATGGGGAGATGTTAAATTGCTAAGAAGACATCAGGAATGGATCAACCCAGCCAAGATGATGGTGATCAACTACAGAGAAGCCTCAGCAAAAATGAGGTAACAATTTTTCCCACAGAGCTCTTTAAAAATAATTCTCATAAATTATCTAAAATTAAGCTAGCTATTAATCTACAATGTGCACAAACTTAATCTGTAATAAGGTTCTAATAATTAAAACTGATTTAAATCTGTAAAATAATTTAAAATTCTGCTAAAATTAATATCTGCAAACTTTCCTACTTATTAAATTAAAATTTAAAATTCTAAATGCTTGTTAATAATAACTTATTCAATTATTATTCTGTTACTTGCTAATCTGCAGTCATGCCTTTCTTATTGCTTCACATATATTTATTGTATAATGTATGCTATGTCCAGTTCGGAATGAAGATTGATTCTATTAATAAAATTTGAGGGAGAGATGATTAGAGGCTCTCTCATAATTCAGTAATTTCACTCTTTAGCACACACGCATAAATCTCTGCTCTGAAAACCTAAATATGTTTGTTAAGCTATTATGCTTAGCTTATTATTATTATTGCTGTTAGAATTGGATTTTCAAGTTAAAAAGTAATTAGTGAATAAGTGCAAGAATGAGTTATAAAGCATATTATACATATTGCTTAAGTCCCACATATGCTTTAGCTCTCCGAGTTACATTAAATTATGTAGATTTGTTAATAAATTAATTACTTTAAGCATTCCTTTTAGCATGTTTTAAAAATGCTAATTATGAACTGGTGTATGGTAGTTTCATGAAATGAAACTATACAATTTTGCGTACTTTAAGTTATTAATTAATATGATATTTAGTGGGGCAAATGTGTCTTTAGAAAGCATATACATGCATTTACACCTTGCTATATGTTTCCTATATGAATGGGCTTCTGGTTTTAATGGCCACCTCATCTATTTGGTTCAGACAGCTCTTCTCTAGAACTGGAATATGAGGGTCCACATTGTTTTCATAAGCTGCTCCGATCATCAAACTACATGTTCAATTTATTCACAGCAAGTCATACGGTCCATGGGAACCAAGTATTTGGTACCGAATCCCCTGAATAACTACATATTTGAGATGCACACATCTCTAGTAATATATATAATGCCATAGTATTTGAAGTCATACTACAAAGCTCCAGTTCATCCCTTCATAATGTAATAAAGATTTCAGCATTGATCTGAACATGTAGTCTGGTTTTGTACATATATAATCTGCATAGAGAGCCTATTGCAGCTCATTAAGTGTTATTAAATGGCCTTTTATTAAATGTTAGGGTGATGAACCATCATTCTTGCACCGACTTAACTGTCGCAAACCTAATGGGGAGGGCGTAGTAAAATTAAGGCATAAATAGACCGTAGATTATTAAAATTGTAATAAATTCTTTTAAACTACGGTGCATCAGATGAGATTCTGTTCTTAAACTTGCTCATTATTGTTACACCTGTGTGTGTCATTCAATGCACTCATGTTTATTTATTCTATATTTAATAATTAAAATATATTAAATTATAACTACTGTCTTGCATATCATTTGTAATTCATCCCAAATCTTAGTTAAATTTCTTAATATTAGTGTTAATTATTGATATACGCATTAACTAGCCAGCCATTGGGTGTGTTTATTTAAAGTATTAGTAATTTGGTTAATATTCCCTGAGTCTCTTGCTTCACATTTTGTTACTGCCAGCATGCGAGCTAAGAAACTCCAAGAGTAGCTTTATATATGTCATTCATAGGATAGTAATGGGGTGTTGGTGGAGGAGCTGAGGTGCAATCTGATTCGAGGTCTCAACCCCTCATCTAGATCAGCCTTGGTATAATTTGCCAGGACTCTGGATTTTGTTGTGTGAGTGTATAAATATGACTGTTACAATACAGTATACAAACATGAATGGGTTGTTAAATAATATGCATCAGCCAGCACAGTGAGTCTATAGGTGTTTTACCTCTAAGTTTTAGATCAAGAAACCTTGTGGTCTTCTTTTCAGTTGACTGATGAATATATATATGTAAATATTTTTTAATGAATATTTATAGTTATGATAGACAAAACTAAATGATGGTCCCTATTTCCAGATGTTTTAAAGTTGCCACCCAAAGCTGTAGTTGGCAGCCAAAGACAGAGGATACTAAGAATTCCTTAGGTACAGACCCAGGTTGCAACTTGATGATAACCTATTATTTAGGTATATCTACCAGAATATCACTTTAAAGGGAAGGGTTATTTGCATAAACTGGAATGACTGTCTAATATTAAATTGTTGGACTTTGTAAAGTTAAAAAAAAAGATGAAGAGATAATTGATTTTAAAAATGGACATGTATATTATCACAAATGCACAAATATTGGAAGCATAAATGGAATATCAGACAGAGTGGCAAGAATATCTGATCAAATTAATAAAAAGTACTAAATGTAGATACTTCAGATTTATGCCTCAGCAAGTTTTCATTGATCAGATCATACAATATTTTTAAGTTGCCATGGGAGATCTTAATGCTAGAAGTGGTAAATAATTGAAAGATGAATGAGGTATGGACAAATTTTATTATGGCCATAAAGATGAGTGAGAATAGACTTGTAGGATTTGCAAAAGAAAATAAACAACTGTATTATGGAGACCAAAAAATAACTGGAAATGTTTTATGACAAGTGCACCTGTTGTCATACATGCTTCTGCTGTTACTTACCTCTTGTGGGGACCATTTAGTGTCAGTCTGCCAAATTACATCACTATGTGAAATTGCGATGCCACATAGCACATTTTTTTGTAAAGTGCATTTATATTTGTTGATTTGTTGTTGTAATGGCTGAAAAGTTAAAATAATGAGAAATTCTGTTTTCTTTTAGGGAAATGGCAGGGAAAACAGTTGTGGTGCTTGAAACAGATTATAAGAAAGCTGTTCTGGACAAAACACAAGTTTACAAATGATTTAATAAAATTTGTCAAATTCAACATATCCCAAAAAAATATTGCGAGAAGTCTAATGTCAAGATGATGCTGTATTTGTTTTTATTGATGTAAGTGGCACTTTTCTCTCAAAATTAGTTCTTAACAGTCAGAAATTTTATCTACCTGTTCTGAAATTTAAACAGGCAAAAACTCTCCATACAGCAGTGCCACTCAGTGCCAACCAGAGTAATCAATGGGTGCCAGAAGGCATGTGCCTAAAATTCCCATCTAGTGCCTACTCATCCAATATCCCCAGACTAGTTTCTGGCTTGTGGCCTTCATCGGTGAGGAGGCTTGGATCTGAGAGCACTGCACCTAGATCTTAGGATCTAATGCAACCCTCCAGCAGCCACCTTTTATCTCTACTTAACTACAAACTATGAGAATAAAATTGAAAACACAATATTTTCAATCCAAGCTCATTAGCTTATATAGCCATATAGGTCTGAACTCAGTTCAGTAGCTCTACATTTTGGTGCCTTTGGTTTTTTTGGCATCCATTGATTACTCCAGCTTGCACTGAATGGCAATACTGCATGAAGAGTTTTGCCTGTTTAACAGTTATAAGCAAGCATAAGAAATGGTGACCATGTGAAGCTCTGAAATGTTGCAAATTGTGGTAAAATGTAAACATCTTATTTTATGGCAAAACAAGGAATGCAAGCTTCACCATAACGATTCCTCAGCAAGCAGACTTGAGTGTGATATAATTTTTAATTAAATTCAACACAACCCATCTTATTTATCAGTCATTTTGCCATATACCTTCTCTAGATTATGAAAAAATGTTTTTTTTTGCTGGGGGGGGGGGGTGACAGGCATTAAAAGGCTTCACTTTGAAAATGTTTATGGACTAATTCGAAAAGTGCTAAACACATTTAGACTATTGTATTAAATGGAGAGTACTTTGAAGGAGATTAAATTTATAACACTTAAAAGATAAATAAACAATTTTTTATTATAAAATTCTGGCTGGTTTTAGGTTACCCTATAATTTATTCTTTTAAAAATAATGCTAACTGAAAATTATCATAGAAGGTTCCAAATAAAGGTATATTTTGACCAACAGAAAATATATAGCTCATAATTGTATTCTTAATAGTGTCAACACACATAAACATTTATTAGTGAGATTTAAAATATATGTTATTAACTGATATACAGGTTTATTATATACCTGTATCAATATATGTAATATATAGGGTATATGAGCACAGACTTTCACATGACTCATCACTCTCCACTCTATGCTGTTTTAGCATAAAATACATATATTGGTGATTATTTATCTTTTTGACATATATGTGTTCAAGTGTTATGAGATAGAGTGGAGAGTTGTGGGTCATGTGAAAGTCTGTGCTCATATACCCTATATATTAAATATATGTTCCATATGTCATAGCACCGGCCGTGACGCGAACCCACAACCGTCTGCAACCAAGTACTTGCTTGCAAGACGGCCGCGATGAACTCTCGGCTAACAGCGCTTGTTATTGCAAAATTAGAGATATGAAAATTATTAAGAATTAACAGATGATCAGAAACAGTCCAGTGTAAAATACTAACAGATTTTTAAGACAGTTCAGTCTTGACTGAAATCAATAAGAAGATAAATTGATACTCTATCAAAAATTGCAAGAAAAATAGCTAAAAAAAAAGGAGCAATTTACGAGTGAATTTTCTACCGAGGCAAGACAACATATGAAGAAGGAGCTTTTTTTTTTTTAAATGATGTATTGAATATTTAAAGTTTTATAAAATAATACAAGAAATATTTAATAATAACATTTACATTATGAATTGCTAAAGAAAGTCACAGAAGAGAATAAAAATCTCAAAAGTGTAAAACAACATTTTGGTACCGGGAGGAAACTTATTTCTGCAATAAGAATAAAAGATGGAACTAGTACTAAGATAAGAAATGACATAGTGAAATGTGTGGGAGAGTTCTATAAAAAATTATATCGTAATAAAAAACAAGAAAACAAAGTATTCATTACAATTATTATATCTTTTGAATTGCCAAATATTTTAAATGAAGAAGTGATATATGCAATTAAATTTATGAAGAAAGGAACAACTTCAGGAAATGATAAATTTATTATTAATCTTTTAAAAGAAGAAGGCAAAGAAATAAAAAGTAAAACTGATGGCAGAGTTATATACAAAAAGCCTATATAATAGAAATATACTAGATGATTAGAAGAATACAGAAGTGATATTAATATTTAAGAAAACTGATAGAAAAATCTTAGCAATTACATATTTATCAGTCTTCTAACACTTATATATAAAATCTTTACTTAGATAATTCTATCTCATCTACAAAAAACTCATCCAGAAAAATAAGATGGAGTTAAGTGGTTTTACAACAGTCACACATCCAAATAGAAAAGTTATAGAAAGGATCAATGAATATGAGGATCCATTATGCTTTGGATTTTTAGTTTATGAAAAGGCATTTGATTCTACAAGAATTGGAAAAATATTAACTTGTCGATCACCAAGATGATGATTTGAGATATTGTCATATTGCAAAGAATATTGATCAAAATGCAACAGCAGTGAGTGGATTTCATGACAGTACTCAGAAGATTAATACTGAAAAAAGTATATGACAGAGTGATTGCATATCTCCAAAATTTTTAATAGCAACCTTACAAGAAATATTTTATAGGAAATGGGAGTAAAAAGTGCATGAAAAAAATTGAGTCATCTATATTTTATAGATGAAGCAACTGTTTTTATGAATAATGTTTTATAGCTGTAGGAAATAAAAAAATTATCAGATAAAAGTAGAAAATCAGACTGAAGACAAATGGAAAGACAAAAATGAATCACATGAACAGATATCCTTGAGAACCTTGAAATAATTAAGACTGACATGAAATTGGACTGGATATATTGGTAGAAGAAATGATAATAGATGGACAGTTGAAGTCTTAAACTGAATTCCAAAAGACTGTAAAAGACATAGAGAACAACCACAAGTGAAATGGAGTGGATGAAAAGATGCTAGAGATTGGAGAATCTAGATTAAAATGAATTCCAAGAGATTGTAAGAGACCTAGAAAGCAACCACATATGAGATGGATGGGTGAAATAAATTAAGTTTGCTGATGTGATGTGAAAAAGAGGGGCTAGGAATTGGAGAAACTAGATTAAACTTGAACAAACCATTCTTCAGTGCAATAATAATAGTTGAACATGATGATGAACAATTCTTTCACTGATCCAAAGATCCAGAGAAACATTCATTCATTCACAGATTCACTGACAGATTGATTCAGGTATTCATTTCTTTCATACTAGTTCAGCACTAAGCCAGACTTAGAAAATAAGAGAAACAGGAATAACTATGCTAAATCCCCATGTCTAGATAATACTTACTTTTATAATATATATATAATGTTTTGAGATTAACTTATTGCAATTACATGTATAAAACCATTCAGCACTGTAAATTCTTATTATATATACTTAGACAATCCCAATATCAATATCAATCAATAATCTCAATCTGTTGGCATGGCAACCTCTTTTTAACAATAAAGGTGGATATATATATAGTTAGCTAGAAAGTAGTTTACTTTTTATTGCTAATTTTATTATAATCTGACTCTGATGAAAAACTTTTTTATGGAGATGACTTTCAATATGTGCTAATTGCAACCAGCAGTATAGTTTCCAAAATTATAATTTATCAATAGAGAAAAGACATTCCACACTTCTTTATAATTAGTAATCCAAAGATGATGTTAATGTAAAGTTAACCATTTTATCTGTCATGTCATCTCCATATTTCAGTTGCTCAAAAGTTGCCTAATTAGTGACGAAAAAGTATACAGAATTTGGAGACTTCAAGTTGGAAGTTGATAACCAGATGGCTGATGAAAAATCCCAAAGAGTGGCCTAAAGAAATATTAAATGACTACTATGCAGAAGACAAATCTCTAGTTTTGGAAAGGTAGGTAAAACTTTTAATCTATATAATAATTGTAACAAGTATTTAAATTCTTTTTGACACTTTTATTCAAATAGACATGATGTCTTGAGGAATAATTATTTTATTTTATTTTTTTCATTATTTTCCAAATGCCTAGTCAAGCATTGGTGGTGGGTGGTCAGCACAGCCGCCTTACAAGTAGTTGTCCCAGGTTTGCAGGTTCACTTCCCGGCTGATGCTTTGACAAATAAAAAAAAAATCTATGCCTAATCCAATTTGTTTATTTAAAAATTATCTTAAAAATCTCTTTTCGATTACTACTTAAAAAATAAATTTGAGCTACTGCAATAAATTACATTAAATGTATGACAAACAAATTAACAATTATCACTTGACTGTAATGTCCTCTTTTTTTTCATATGTCAAATGCATTGACCGGGAGGCGAACCCGGGCCAGCTGCTTAGAAGGCAGCTATGCTCATCACTAGGCCACCAATGCTTGACTGACTGTAATATCCTCTTATCTAATTATTTCAGTCTCACTACGTTCACAGAAGTTAACGTAAATACAGAATAAAGTTCTAAAATGTAAAATTGCCAATAAATGTGCATGCTATAAAAAAGTACGGTGAACTGACCATTGTTATGCCTTGCTAAGTAAAAGGACAGCGCAGACTTCAAATAGATCACTGCAAGGTAAAGATCCCCCCAGCAGCTCCTTATGAAAAATTGTAAACGATAAGGGATTATTCACCAGGCTTTCCATTTTTTGGGTGATGAAAAATTGAGTGATTTTCTGCGCCTGTTTTTTATCTTCCAGTTAAGAATAGTTAGATATCAATTTCTAAACAGTATTGGATGGTTGTATAAGTTTAAATAAGGTACAGCTACCTGAAACAAAAATCCTAATATTGATTGAAATCTGGAATTTTTTTAAAAAGTTTTCAGCAAGATCACATTCAAACCCCACATTGTGGATATAGTACTTAGAAGCACTAACCACCACACACCAAAGGCCCTTGCCTCTGCCTGCATGGAAGTTTTTACCATGCTTACATTTAAAACCCAGATTGTAGACATGGTAGGCAGAACCATTAACCACTATAACAAAGACCCTTATCTCTGCCTTAATGGATTCATTTAAATAATAGAAAATTAATGATAATTCATTTTTAATACTTTTAACTAGTTAATAATCATTATTAACCAAATATATATAGTTTAATAATGTTTTTTTTTTTTACTGCTATATACAGTAGTCAATATAAATTGTATTTTAATATGGTTAATGGCATTTTGAACGTTATAGATTAATTTCTATGTAAAACACATTAACCACGGAACAAAATATATAATTTATTTCTACAATAGTTAACTGAACAATAAAACTCAAATTTGCAATTTGCTTTCAACTTTTAAAAATTATTAACACAGTTAACCTTGAGTAATTAAGTTAAGTTTTTCCTCTCTATTTTTTTTTTAATGAAAAAACATGGCTAGGAGAAATTTTCCTTTTTATTAATAATATAATACTTACTAATTGGTTTAAAAAATTTATTATTCTTGTAAAAAGACATCTTTAAATAAGTAATCAGTAAGCTAGTTAAGAAAATTAAATAAAATCTTCTATTCAATACACAATTTTTTTTTATCTCTCTTTTATAAAATACGATTTTGAGAGATTTATTTACAAGCCCAATTCGTAAAATAATTTTTTTTCCTAAAGTAAAAATTAAATGAATTTTAAAATTAATTATATCAATAAAAATGAAGATTATTAAAAAAAAAAAAACCGAGAGAAAAGCATATTTTAATTTTAATTATTCAAGTTAGAATGTTTTTAATTTTAAAATTACTTTATTAAGAATAAGAATTAAATAAATTAAAAGCTTTTGATATATATATACTATATATTAAATGTTTGAAGATAAATCAGGGCAGGGTGGAAATTCTCTTATAAATATATATTTGGTGCTATATTTCTATCGATTATAAATTTTATTAGTAAAAGAAATAAATTAAAATAGTGCATTGTTTCAGCAATTAATCATAATGTATTTTTAAAGTTTAAAATTTAACTCCTTCAATTGGCCTGTATACTTCTAAATGTTAATGTATATTTTGTTTTCATACATCATATTAATATGCTTAATTATTAAATTAAATGGTACTTACGTATTAGATCTGCCGCTCATGTTCATGATAGCAGAATGCTGTACCTTTCTTCAGTCGGGGAAGGGGGAGGTGCTGCGACGGAATGCTATTTTAGAAAGTCAATTTTTTAACATCATGAAAAGTATAAAATTGTACACAAAAATAATAAACACATCACACATCCCACTGAAGAAAAATAAGGCATTTTGCAGTCACAAACACGAGTAAATACCAATTAAATGATAATATTTGTATATTTTAGTAATTAATCATGGCTTTGTATTGACATTATTTATTGATGTTATATATACCTGGCATGCGGTTTAAATTCAGGGCAGATAGAACTAGAACTCTTTTTTTTATGTCAGCATCTTACAAAACCAACTGACTATCCAAATATAAGACAGCAAATGAGTCTCTAATTATTCTTGGCTAAAAAGTAAAAAAAAAAAAAGCGTAAAAATAATGTTCAGAGATTTTTGGCTTATAATAGGCTATTTAAAGATTTATAACTTTTTATTCTCTATTACTTTTTTTTTGTTCCTCCTTTTTTTTAGTAGTAGAGATAACATTTTATATAAATATATTTTCTACTTAATCCCGTAGTTTTTAATAGATCGGTCAAAAGTTACTTGAGGTATACTTATAAATCACAGATATAATTTAAAACATATATAATTAAAATAAAACATGTTTTTAGTAGATTACGTAAATATTAACTTTAAGTAATGTTTTGGATTTAGAAAAACTATAAAGACAAAAGGTAAAATTGGAATTTTAAATAATTTTGAGTAATGATATTTAGAAACAGAGATTAATATTTTGTATTATTTATTTTAAAAACCGATATTTCATAAATATGTATTAAATGGATAAGGTCCTATACATGAGGGGTCACAGTGACTTCAGGTCAACATGGGCGTGGCAATAATGTTAGCATCAGCATGGGATTTGGGCTTTCCATCATCAGATTTTCAATGATATGGATGGCTGAAAAGTATGAGGATTTGCTATCTTAATATAACAGAGTACTGATTATATATGTGTGTGAGGGAAATGATAATCTGGACCAACTGATGAATGCTGGTTTAGCATGAAATACTTCTATTGGTGATTATTTATCTTTTCTACATGTGTGTGGTCATGTATATCAGTTGTATGAGATAGTGTGGATAGTTGGTGGGTGCTTGAAGGTCTAAGTTCGAATCGCCTATATTTAATTTGATAACACAATATTTGAAAAACGTGTACAAACCTCATTTAAAAAAAACAATCAAGGGATCCTCAGATATAAATAGTCAATTCTCATGCTAGTAATATTATTGGTCAGGCCAGCAATAGCCGAAGAAGAGAGGAGAATAATACCACTCAGAGCGTTGTGTTATATTCCAACCTGTGTTCTAGTTGAATGTGTTTGAAAAGTTTAAATAAAATTATTATTTTTCTAAAGATATTTAACAATGAATTCTGTATGATGGGAATAGAATAACATCAATATCATAAATCATTTTCAACTATTATCGATTCACTACTGATCAAAGTCATTCCAAGTTCAATCCATCTTCTCCGATCTCTAGCTCTCCACATCATTCCAGCACACTTCCTTATTTCATCCATCCATCTCACACACGGTGTGTTTCTAGGTCTTTTTCACTCTTGAAATCCAGTTTAATTAAGATTTCAACTGTTCATCTATTATAATGATATATAATATTTAAAAAGTATTAAAACATTTAGATGTCAGAAAGAATGTATTTATAAAATCAAAATGTACATTTATAAAAATAAAAAAATAGTAAAAGAGTAAATCAGGAGGGTTTTTTTAAAATCTTTAATGTATAATTACTGCTCAGCACTCTTAACAATAATCACTTTTTTCATTATTATTAACATAAAACCATTTAAAATACAAAAATACTACAAAGTGTGAGATTCGCCATCAGAATAATATTCATAGAATTATTCATCAAATGTTGGAGTCTCTATCTGCTGAATCACAGGCTGGCAATTAAAGAGTTTGGGTATATCCCTGAGTATAGTATGGTTGCATCCTAAATTAATTATCCCCTATTTAAGCTTGCTTGAGATTTAAAAAATAAGTCCACGTTTCACCTAGATTCGAATTTCAATCCTTAATATGGCAAATAAATTTGCTAACATTCTGCCCATAGTGCCGATTCATCCCTGATTTAATTTAAAACATTTTTTAAATAAGATTTTAAATGAGTGTTCTTAATAAACATAAATTACTTCTAATTAACTATTATTAATATATGCATTATATTTTAAGATTTCAAAATTAATAATCAATGGAAATCTATTTTACAATATTTAATTTAGAGATTTAATGTAACGTTGAGAAAATAAAAAGGTTTTTTAGAAAGTGAAAAAAATCACGACAGTAGCTTATGTATTATAAAGGACTAGAACTCAGACTTTTAAACTCTCTACAGCTATGCAATCCATCTTATATAACTGATACATGTGACCAGATACATATGAAAAAGATAAATGATCTCATATATATATATATATATATATTGTCTGAACCAGCACTCATCAGTTTGTCCAGATGACCATCTCCCACTCACATATACAATCAGTGCTCAGTTTATATTAAAACAGCAAATCTCCAAACCTCCAAACTTTAATGGACAAGCTTTAATCTTCTCAATTCCCCAACTTTTCAGCTATCCATATCATTGAAATTTTTGAAGATGGAATACTCAAAGCTTTTCCATGATGCCAATATTATGTCGTCATACCCATGTTGACCGTAGTTCAATCTGATACATCATACATAGGAATTTAATATGTCCATTTAATTATACAGAAGAGGTATGGACAGAATACATTCTGAATATGTTAATATTTATGTATATTTGCTATATTCAATTTAATGTGATTTTAAGGGACTTAAACTCAGACTTTCAAACTCCCTCAAGCTAGTTCATCCATTTTATACAACTGCTCACATGACCACATACATGTAAAAAAGATAAATGAGGTCCAACATATATGTGTGTATGTGTGTGAGAGAGATAGTGACCTGGACCAACTGTTGAGTGCTGGTTTAGTATAATACATATATTGGAGATCATTTATCTTTTTCACATGTATGTGTTTATGTGTATCAGTTGTATAAGATGAATTTGATAGCTGTAGAGAGTTTTAAAGTTTGAGTTCAAGTCCCTTATAATTACATTAAATTTAGTATAGAAAATGTGCATGTATTTAAATATTATATATAATCAGATAAAATAAATATAATAATCAAAATACTCTGGAATAAACTACAATATTTAATATATCAATATAAAAAAATCACTAATAGCTATAGCCAGCTTATGGCAATGTATGCCATCCTGAGTAGCAATACCAATATTCATTACACCAATATAAAAAAAATCAATAATAGCTATAGCCAGTGTACACTGCAGTAAGTTGGCTATAGCTATTTATTGATATTGATATATTGATTGCAAAGAAACCAAGTCATGTATCAGATGACTTAATTTAATAAGCTTGTATTACAAATGTTATATAATGAGCATGCCAATAGCTCTTAACAAGCTTTTCAGAACATCCCTATCCCCAGACTGCTTTCTAGCTCTGGCTTTCATCAGTGAAGTGCTAGGATATTCAAGTATTAGGTTTAAAATATCGGGTTAAGCCCAGCACTTTATCTAATGTTTAACTATTAAGAAAAAAATCTGATATTTTTAGATGTTAATATATGGTGTATCTGAATTTAGTTTGGTCCCATATGGCTATTTAAGTTAGATAGATGGATTTGATGATATATGGATGACTAAAAAAAATTCAGATTTTCTATTTAATAATTAAACATTAGATAAAGTGCTGGGCTTGACCTGGTATTTTAAATTTAATGCTTGAATATCCTAGCACTTCACCGACAAAAAGCCAGAGCTAGAAACTGGTCTGGGGATAGGGATGTTCTGAAAAGGTTGTTAAGAGCTATTGGCATGCTCTTTATATAACATTGGTCTTTTGAATATTGGACAGTTTATTCCAGAGTATTATGATATATATATAATTTGCATTAAGAAATATTTCACATATTTTTTACCAACAATATTATGTGAAGGACATTAATTATTTGTAGTAGAAGTCTGAAGTTTTTAGGAATGTATTTTTTATTAATGATTTAACAATAAGCACTTTGAATAATAACAACTAAATTTCTAAACAGATGTTTCAAAGTTATTAAATATTATTTATTAGTCTAGAGATATTTATCATTAGCACATACATAAATTTTAAATTTAGTTAAAGATCAAAATATTTCTTCTTACAAAGTATACATATATGATATTATTTTAACACCACATCTTTTACTACATACACAGTGTTTCTCAGTGAAAAGATTATCTGTTCTTTCTTCAAGATACTTGAAGTGCCACCTCTTGTCAACACATGTTGCCTAGCAACATAGTTTAGCTATTAAGCACCAAAATTTTAAAGTATTAGTGTGTTTGAATCATGAGTTATGACATGAAACATGGCCCTATGCTTTGTACTTCAAGTTTTAGTAGTACATTGGTTAGTATGTTACTCACATGACCAGTATCATTATTAACATGGGAATCAAACTAGAATCTTTTAGATATATATGAATTTAAGGTGATGCTTGGCTATTCTATTAAAAGCAACAGTCCGTAGAAATTTTATATTTTTATCAATGAGAGTCCTTCTAGTTTCTTTACTTTTTCCTTAACAGCTCAGTATCTTGCAAATCAGAAGTACCCTCATCAAAAAGTATATAAAATTTCTTATGATTAGTGTCTTAGATAGATTAGCCTATTTGGTTAGAGTGTCATCTTAACTTTAACATTCACAAATCTAGAGGATCCTTGTTCTATTCCAATGCCAGTATTGTCATTGATAAGCCAAGCAACACCTGAAAGACAATAACAGTCAAAACATTGTGTTACATGCATGAACCTGCATGTTAGTACTACCAGTTGAACATATTTAAAAAGTTTAAATGTTTGAATTTTTAAAAAAACATTGAACATTATACGTATAATTGTATTTATATATTGGACTATTTCCATCATCTAATATGAATAGTGAATGTCTTTAGAAAAAATTAACTTTATTTAAATATTCCAAATACATTCAACTGTTAGTAATAGCACACAGGTTAGTATATGCACAATCTTTTGAGAGATATTACTGTCCCCTCTTCTTCAGTGTTGCTGGCCTGACCAGTGACAGTACTAACATGGGAATCGAATCAGGACCCTTAGATTCTTGAGTATTGAATTTTAAGGTAAGA
Organism: Epiperipatus broadwayi; assembly: GCA_028023455.1. Lineage (NCBI taxonomy): Eukaryota > Metazoa > Onychophora > Udeonychophora > Euonychophora > Peripatidae > Epiperipatus > Epiperipatus broadwayi. The sequence goes on from JAQFVV010013833.1 coordinate 48,814, forward strand.
TTCACTTGGATAGAGCATTACCCTAAAATTCAATACTCATGAATCTAAGGGCTCAGGTTCGAATCCCATGCTAGTACTATCACTGGTCAGGCCAGCAACATTTGAAGATGAGCGGAGAATGATACCTCTCTAAATGTTACCTATGTGCTATTACTAACAGTTGAATGTATTTGGAATATTTAAATAAAGTTAAATTTTTCTAAAGACATTCAATACTCATATTAGATTATGGAAATAGTCCACTATATAAATACAACTAAAACACCATCTTCATAAACCTTCAGGAAAACATTATTCATATATTTTTGTCTATTATATTGATGACAAATGTTTTTAATTATATAGAATATGAACAAATGGAATTAAAAATGTTGAGAGCTAATTTGCATCTTCTCAGTATTCCATCAATGGATAAACAAAACTGGAGTGAGTTGATGAAGAAAGCTAACTAGCACTGAGCACATAGTTTCTGATAATCAATTATTCTATTTGGAAAATAGAATTCAGTTATTTTCATTTATATTCTACTGTGAGTTTTTCATAATTCATTTTCAAGATATACAATGAATATTGATAATAAAAAATTTAAAAAAAATACATATACAATAAAAATTAATAATGATTATAAATCTTTTTGTAATTTTAGTTATAAAACTCATTTCAATGTTTAATTAAGTAAAAAAGAAATCTGTTGCTTTCAATATAAAGTATATTGTGATTGTAAAAGCATTTAGCAACAGTATCTAATCATTCAAAATAATTAAAATTCAAGATACTACCCAATTAAATAGTCTATATGCACTGTAATTTAATTTAAGCAGTAAGACTTTATATTTTTAACAAGAATAAACATACCACTAAACATCACATGATCACCATCTCTTATGCTAGCACATAACTGTTATTAAACAGGCACTATTGTATGGAGAGTTTTGCCTATTTAATAAATATACCAACAAAACATCATATGATCTTTAACCTCTTTTCTTTCCATATCTACACTAGGAGCAGATATTACTCTACTTCAGAGCCATCTATTATAACCATGAGTAATTAATTAACATTAGATAATAGTATTATAAGTAATATCCTCAGACTAAATTCTGATTATTGATTTTTTTCAATGAACCATATTGGATTTGTACTCACGCATCCAATATCCTAAAGCTAGTTTTGGGATATCGATGTGATATTACCATATGTGTTCACCAATTACCCAATCTAGCAATAGGTGACTTTGAGTTGAAATAAATGCAGTGAATTATTGCTTTTACATCTTTACGATGTCTAAACATTGAAACACTATAATATTAATGTTAAGAGAGTAGCAATCAACAAAAAAACTACTAAAAATGATAATCTAATGTTACTGCTTAGTCACAATACCTTTCTGCTTGTTTTTCTTATTTTCCGAAAGAGAACTTAATATGAACAAGGCAAAACTCTTCATACAGTAGTGCCACCCTGTGCCCACCAGAGTAATCAATGGATACCAGAAGCTTGTGTGTAAAATCCCTATCTAATGCCTAGTCATCTAATATCCCCAGACTAGTTTCTGGCTTGTGGCCTTCATCAGTGAAGAGCTTTGGATCTGAGAGCACTGCACCTAGATCTTATGATCTAATACAACCCTCCAGCAACCATCTTTTATCTCTACTTAACTATAAAACTATGAGAATGAAATTGAAAACACAATATTTTCAATTTCAGCTCAATAGCTTATATAGTCATATGGGTCTGAACTCAGTTCAGCACCCATACATTTTGGTGTCTTTGTCTTTTTAACAACCATAGCCACCACTATCCTATTAGGCAGGATTGGTGTTAAACCATTAAGCATCACATGATCACCATCTCTTATACTAGCACATAATTGTTTATAAACAGGATGCCAGAAGGCCACAAGCCAGAAACTAGTCTGGGGGTATTGGATGAGTAGGCATTAGATAGGGATTTTATGCACAAGCCTTCTGACATCCATTGATTACTCTGGTTGGCACAGGGTGGCACTACTGTATGGAGAGTTTTGCCTTGTTTATAAACAATTATGTGCTAGTATAAAATCTGGTGATCATGTGAGAACTTAATATTTTATACAATATTAGGATTTTATTTTTTGAAATATCTTAGTACTTAAAATATTATACAATAGCAACAACTATATTGCTTATAGCCAAAAAAATTTTGTGTTAAAGTTTTGTGATTACATTACATTGTATCTGTACAAATGTAGATGTCACAATAATAAATAAACAACATTTAGAAAAGAAAAATATTCATATTTGGTTTGAGATATATATAAAACAATACATTCATTAATAAACATGTATGTTGTGATACTAATAAAAGCTTATTTATTGTTTTTTAACATAATCTGCTAACTTCTATTGACATAACATGCTAAGCATGCTTTCGACTAATCTTAATCTTAGTAAAAACAATTCAAGAGAATTATATAATTTAGAGATGTAGAGATTTACCATGCATTAATTATAAAATGTAAATGAGTTAATTTACGTAATTCATTTTTTTTAAAAGGGGGAAGGAAGAATCTTTTTTATTGATAGCATTTGTATTATTAATGATATGCGATGCTTCTTTGTACATTCTGTGTCATTTCTCTCAGAGCAGACAACACTAGCAAAGGTAGGTTCAAATATGTGACCATGATTGGTTTCATATTTGAAGAAAATAGATCTAACTTTAGTATCTATACATACATAGTCATGTATTCAAACCTACCTCTAATAGCATTGTCTGCTCTGAGAGAAATGACATGAAACGTAAAGTCAAAGAAGCATGAAATATCACCGATAATCAGAACTCCATCAATAAGAAAGAATCCTGTGTTCCCCTTCCAAAAAAGTGAATTATGTAAATTAAGTCATTTATATTTTACGAATCAATGTACTGAAAATCTCCTCTTCTATAAATGATTATGACTATTAGTTAATTGAAAGCATGCTTAGCGGACTATGTCAATAAAAATTATCATATTATGTTGATACCAGTAAATAAGCTTTTTTAAGTATACACAAACATACATGTTTATTATTTATTGAATTAGATTTCTTTAAGAAAAGTTAAAATTTTATTTTGAAAATAAAACGAATTATTTAAATTCAGTCAATTTAATAGTTGTTATCAAACCATCTGAAAAAAGTTGATAATGATAACAGAAAACTATACTTACAAAAAACTATACTTCAATTGATAATAATTATTAAATTGTTTAAATTTAAACAAAAACTTATTGTTTGTACATGTATTTAATGTAAAAATCAATACAATGGAAAGACTTTTATTTGAAAGCTATACATTACAATTTGATACATGTATTAAATATTTTTCATTGATTCGATATAAGTAAACTCCATATTAAAAAAATCTTGAGTGAGTAGTTTAAAAAAAACGGGATAAGTATAAAGTATAATAGATAGATAGATAGATAGATAGATAGATAGATAGATAGATAGATAGATAGATAGATAGATAGATAGATAGATAGATAGATAGATAGATAGATAGATAGATAGATAGATAGATAGATAGATAGATAGATAGATAGATAGATAGATAGATAGATAGATAGATAGATAGATTTCTTCTCATGTTAGCTGCAGGAAAACCTATTTGTTAAATAAGATTTTAGCCAAGTTAAATTTAGTAAAGGATTTGCATACATAAAATGATCGTGTGATAAATTTAAGACATTTTAATCATAATGTAAATATTTATTTGTTATTAGGTATAGCTGTTAACAAAGAAATAGCTTTTTTCTTGTGTAATTTCATTTATTTTTAAAAACCAAAAAAATAAGAAGAGATTAAGAACTTTAAAAGTTGTTTACAAATTAATTAAAAAAAACAAAAAGGGGTTAGAATCTTTATTAATGAAAAATGAAGTGTGCTTTTAATTAATCCATAAATTTTTTTTTGAAAAAAAATATTTTTTTTGTAAAAAAAATTGGACAATGCTAATGCAAATAACTTTTAAGGTAATTATGTGATTGGATAAAATACTGATATCAGGGTTGTTTTAAAAAATCCTATAAAGTGAACAGGCAAAAAAATTCAGTAGGAGTTCAGTAATGATGGGATTCAGCAATCAGAAACTCAGTTTGGTAATCTGATACTAGATTAATCTCATACTTAGTTTAAAAATGTTTGCACAGCAATTTACTATTATGGAGTTTACAAGAAATGTGTGCTAAGCTCTTCTAAAAGCTGTTTATTAATAATTCAAATATGTAATCAATTTCATTAAAAGGTATATAAAAGAAGAAAAATGCTTCCTGTGAGAAAATTTCAAACAAGTTTATAAACTGATCCATTCAAAATTATAACTGTCTCAACTTATGTCAACCTGAAATTAAATTAATTATTAAACAGTAAACCTGGAGTCACAATATGAAAAGAAAAAGTTAAATAAATAAAGTAACTATTGAAGAAACTACAACACTAAAGAAAAAAACTGGATGCAAGAGGTTTACCCAATTATTACACAAAAGATATAATAAAAGATACATTTATCTAGACAACAACAAAAAAGCACTAAATTATCTTTGGGAAAATGAGGTATTGTAGGTTGTATATGAAATGCATTTTTACTCTATAAAGAAAGTAATAATTAGAATAATAAATAATTTTGGGTTTGTTTTTGTTAAAAAGATTTTATTTTTACCTTATTGAAATTATAATGGGAGTTTTTTTGTGCATTAAATTAGAATAGACTTCAATTATGATATAACTAAATAAGTACCATTAAGTTGATGCTCTAAACTGATTCTTAAAGTAATTAAATCTATTAATCAAGCACTGATGACATATATAATAATAAATAACAAAGGGAATAATTATTCAGTCATGTTCTGCTCATGAATGTTTTTAAATCTACACACTTTCACCCATAAGGTAGAGTTTGAAAAACATAATACAATCACCTGTGCTTAGAGCTTATTCATATCAGCCAACTCTTGCTTATCATGCATAAATCAGGCCTGGAACCTATTGTATGTCTGACATGGTTAAAAATGAGATTCTATTTCTCTATTATTATAGACTGAATAAATTTGTACAATTAATTTATCAATTTATACATTAGGAATACAGTAGATTCAACCCCTGACATAAGCTTGGTAAGCAGGGATTGGCTGGATATGAATAAGTTCTAAGCACAAGTGATTCACAAACTCTAGTTAACAGATGACTATGTATAGATAGTCAAATAAGAGTCATCGATCACATGACTCTATTTTCTTAAGTTTGTAAGTTATAAACAATGAGGATTGCCAATTCCTCAACAAGCTTTATAATAAATGCTTAGCTAGAGAAAGCATTTACCCCCCAAACCTCTGATTATGATTTCATGCTCTGTCACTCCTCAAAGAGGTGCTAGAGTAGGGTAGAGTATGTATAGATTTAAAAATAATCATGAACAGCAAATGACTAAAGGATTATTGTCTTTAAATCATTAAACCAAACCTTATAATCTAGAAATAAATAATTGTATTTATCTGATTTTACCTTTAGTTAAAATATGGAAAGATCTTATATGAAAAAATCAGACTAGATATTTTATGATTAATGAGGATTTGAAGATTTGCAACTTCAGTCAATTTCTATATTTTAAGTAAGTATCTCTCCATTAGAGTTATATATGTTAAATATTTCACAGATTCAGGAAGTAAATATTAAAAATTTAACCCAAGTTTTCTATATTAAACCAGAAGAAATGTTCAGGTATGATATAACAAAGTGACTACCAATTAAAATCAGTAATCAAGACAGCCATTTTACCGATGAAAAACAAGTACATTTGTGTTATCTCATTTTAAGACAAAACATGTCAATTTTAGCTTGGTACTCAAAATCTTATATAAAAATTAATCAAATTAAATATTTACCCACTTACAAAAAAGTATATAGCAGCAAACTTTTTTCATCTTCTCTATTCCACTTACTGCAATGCAATTCACCTGTGAGAAGGTTTGGATCTTGAAATAGTGCTCCTGAACTTTTATGAACAAATATACCTCCCTTCCAGCTACTATCATTTATCTCTATGTTACACTATCAAGGTACACAATTTGAGCCAATTCGCTTGTATGGCCATATAGATCTGAATTTAATTCAGTTTCTATATATTATGATGTTCTTAGTTTTTTTATTGACATTTTTATCCTGTATCCAGAATTTGGTATAAACCAATAAACTATCACATGACCCTTCCCACAATTCAGCTTATACATTGCTGTTATGGCCACATATTTTTTCACCTTTTATATGTCCTTACTGCATGCTTTAGTAAGTAATGATAAATGCCAGATGGCAATGATTAATAAATTTCAATCCTGTACTTTTCTATCCTGGCTGCAGGATAGAAGTGCCTGTATTTTTTTAAAAAAACTAAGAACACTATAATATATAGAAATTGAAATGCATTCACATTTATATAATTATACAAGCAAGTTGACTTAGATTAAAAACATATACATTTTTCAAAGACAAGAAAGCCAATTACTCAAAGCTTTAATGGGTTTATGAATGTAGATGATACCAATCAATCCTTAATTTATCACAATCTCAACCTATAGTCAAGGCAACCTCCTTAGGTTGCCATGACTATAGGTTGAGATTGTGATAGCTTAAGGGTTGATTGTTATTATACATTTTTCAGTTTTGGCTAATAGCTTAATAGTATAACATAGATGGAAATCGTGGTAGTTGGAAGGACCATGCATTAGATTCTAAAGATCCAGGTGTGTTATTCCAAAGTCCTAAGCTCCTCGGTGATGAAAGTCACCTAGTCTGGAGATTTTGGATACGACATTATAGGATAAAAATTTATTAAGCACAGTCATCTTGCAGTAAGTAGCATAGAGATAGTGAAAAAATATGCTGCCATAGCAACAATATGTAAGCCGAAGTCATGATAGTTTATTGGTTTAACTGGACTAATTTACTTCTCATAGTGCTGAGCTAAAAATAACCGTCTTTTAGCTTAAGATTCTATACAATTGTTTCTTTCTAAATCATCATATGGGTCTACCAGTTTAATTTGTAATTATCTGGCTAAATCATAACATTTATTCTAGTTCAATAAAACTTCCAGGATTAATCCTACAATTTTCATGATATTTTACAACCTCTTAAGATGTAGTTTACAATTTCATTTCTCTATTTATTAAAAGATTCTTTTAACATCATGTAACATCATGTATAATTCAGCTACATTTCAAATTCTTAATTTTTTTTCTGATGTCAATAGTATCTGTTTGTTCTCTTATCTATATTTATCATATTGATCTTTTCTTCTCAATCCCTGCATATGTCAACAAGGTCTTCTATTAAGTGTTCGAGCATCGGATCCATAAGCCTCTTTTAATAACAGAGATATATATATTTTTAATGTCAAATTATTTCTTAGGAAAACTCCCATTCATGCTTCGTATGGTCTATTGGGGTTCTATCTTCCTTAATAATCTATATTATTTACTAAATATTTATAATTATTTTTTTCATATGTCATAGCATCGTCCGGGAGGCGAACCCACAACCGTCTGCAACCAACTACTTGCTTGCAAGGCGGCTGCGATGATCTCTCGGCTAACAACGCTTGACAAATATTTATAATGGATAAAAGAGTACAATGTTTGGCTTAATAGCTCGAATAGGTTATAACTAGTACACAATTTGTATTTCATTTTAAGAAACTTATTAAAATAGAATATTACATTTTGTTAATTTTCAATAGGTTCTGCATTTTACGCTAAACCGAGGTGTTACTTTAGAACGGGCACTTTTCCCTCCAAAAAACAAACAAACAAAAATCTGGCATGATTATACATCTTCAATGACTATTTCATTGTTAGATGGAAGGTAACTTATGTTCCATTTCATAACGTAATGAATAGCCAAAGAAATAGCAAAGAATTAACAACAATTCAGATATCAGATCGGACTGCTTTATATACGTGTGTGAACGTTCATGTCTATGTATTCCATATACAAACAAATTTATAGAGTTGGAAAAGGTGAAAGAAAATAATTCATTTGTTAGCTAAATGCATATCTGTGTGTGTTTTAGTTTAAAAAAAAAACAACAAAAGCTTTAAATAGTCATTTATAATTTCTAAATTATTCTAAAATGATACTCCTGGGAAAGATACTTCATATTATTCCCGATGCTGCATTCGCTTTGTTTCTGTGACCGGCCGTTGTTTAAAGCATGGTTATTCGCTAAGTTTCATTAGAATTCAGGAATGCCTGTGATAAGTAGTTAAAGAAATAATCAGAAAACATGTAATTCAATATGTTAAAACTAACTTTAAAAAAGTACATTTACAAAAAAAGAGAGAGAAAGAAAGAAAATTAGCATTTTTCAGAAAGATTGGCTTTTGTTTGAAACGCGTTGAAAAATATATTAATCTCATATTTACGAATGTAATAATTTTTAAAATAATCGGTTTTAGAAATTAATCATTTCAAAGTCTTAGCTGATAAATTTGAAAAGCTGTTATTTATATAGTATATAGAATAAAGCCAAATAACAATTAGTTATTTTTATCAGAAGCAAAAAACCAATTAGAGTAACCTAAAAAGCTTGACTAATCAATTGATATTACAAGATAGAGGTTTCCAGATCCTCAGATCAGTTTCGGATTATTGGCTCTCAGCAAAAAGGATTGGGAAGAATCTACCATCTAATATCCAAAGATTACTCAAATTTATAACAGATAACTCTTAAGCAAAACAAATGCAGGGGATTACTCCCGATGCAAATATCGAAAGCACGCTGACAATTATCACGTGATGTTTTTGTCTAGAATATACTTTTATATCATTCATTAAAAGGTAACTAATTGTATGAACCATCAAAATAACTACCCAGGTTCTTAAAAAGTATTACTTTCTTACAACGATAATGACATATATGTTTCAATATAACTTCCTAACAAAATATTTCCTCCATTATTACGATTTATTTAAATTAATTCGTGTGACATTCAATTATATGTCTTGATATATACTAATAACTATAATAAGCCTGTAAATAAATCATGATTATTAAATATTTAATGCTGAGAGTATGAATTTATTTGTAGAATAATTACATCCAAATACACACTACAATTACCCCACAAGTCAGATCCTAAAGAATCATTTTTTAACAAGTTTGCAACCACGCCACTTTCTTTTATCCGACTGTAGATTGGTCAGAGAAAGTGAGCATTAGTTGGTTTTGGAATATGATTTAATGAATTACTGTAATAACATATTCAAACTCAGAGATTCCATGAAGAAGTTTATCTGGATATATTTATATAAGTTACACAATAGCTTTTCAATATGGCCGACACTAACAAATGTTACATTAGTCAAGTAAAATTATATAACTGATTTTTTATTATTAGAACAAATATGCTTTCATGCTGATTGACAAATGGAGTTGCTCACGAAAATCAAGTTATTTTAGGATTTCCTGAAAATTACAATAAAATGTCAAAACCACTCTTATGCAAAATTTAATAAAAGTTTAAAAAACGCTAAAACTTTGGCAAACCAATATCAGAAAATCCTTAACAGCATAGAAGATGTAAACAAAATTAATGGTAAATTCTATAAATTAGTTAGCTATGATAAGAAAGACATACTGCTTATTAGAAAGATGAATCTCACATGCACTAAAATTAAAAGCATTTATGACTATGTTTTTAGAAGTGGTAATTTATTCTATTGATTCTACTCTAGAGCCCTCTATTGTAAGTTTGAATAATCAATAGACACGAAATAGAAAAAAATCATGTGATGCCATGTTAGTATTTACTATTCTAACTAAAGAATGAGTGATGCCTATATTTATCTTAAAACTGAAATTCTTAAACATATTAGTTACTGGCCATGTGCTCTGCATGATTTAATGCAATGATATAGAGGTGGATGATGGATTTTAAGGATCCATTGTATGTAATTCTACTTCACTACTTCTAGCATTCAAAACTCATGAACTTCTGAGGAATAAACTATTCAGTTATTTATTATATTTGATGAAGTATGAAATCTACATAATTATACAAATATGTCAGTTTGGGTTCAAAGCCCTACCTTAGTTTGTGTTTGCATTTTAGGCTACTATCTTACTAACATAAAATAATTAATGATGGCTGTACAGTATCTACATGGATCAGTCAAAATATCCTCACTGAAGAAATTCATAAAGCCCATAGTCTAAAACATAAATGTAATGGCAAAACACATTGATTTCATTGATATTCAAACATATGATTGATATGCTTTGGAATAGAGTAGATAGAGTGATATACTACTTCTAAAAGCAAGGGCCAAATGTAAGCAGTGAATGTTGTTGGTATATTTTTGAAGATGAAGGAATTGATGAATTTTTTCATCTATATATTGCAACTTTATTTGGTAATGGTGCATATAATTTTGGCAAACTGTAATTTATTCCCAATTCTCTTAAAATAACATGCCCAACAATTGTTTGTTGATTTGATGTGTGCATACAATAAGAGCTGCATTAAATAGTATAAAAAATTTAAATCCAAATAGAAATAAAAGCCACCAACAGAGATTGAATCAGGAAATATCAGCTTTATTAAACCATCACATGATCATCATTTCCTATGCATACAGAAGCTGTTAAAACAGTTTCAATCTCATCATATAGTAATAATACCCAGCTTTAGTAATCACTGGATATTGGATGAGTAGACACTAGATAGGGATTCTGTGCATGAAACTTCTTTATCCATTGTTTACTAAGGCTTGCACTGCCAATAGTAATCTTTGGATATTGGATGAGTAGGCATGAGATAGAGATTTTGTGCATGAACCTTCTTCCATCCATTCATTACTAAGGCTTGCACTAGGTGGTACTAATGTACAAAGAGTTGACAAAGATTATGTTGTGGAAATGGGATGGAGCAGAATATGGGAAAACTTAGACTGGGGAATGTAAAATAAAGTAGCTAACAAGTTTCTCTTGGTATAATTCCTTAGAGATTCTTGACTTTGTTTAAGGAGAAACTACAGTACATCACATCACATTATTGTTTTATTAGTATCATTATTTACAGAGATGACATTTAAGAGCATGACAGTTATAAACAAAAAGAATTTACTGTGATTGTCGAAGAAATATTTTAACAGTATCTAAAGTTGAATTATTCATTATCAAAGTTTCTCTTGCAGTTATCAAAAAATTAGTAGATCAAGCTATTGAAAATGTGGATAAAACCTAGATTCTTCCTTCTGTTTTGTATCTAAAACAATTTCTTAAAATGCTCTTATATTTAGATACAATGGTGAAAGAATGCCAACCCAATGCAGATTGGTCAAAGGATATCCATAAGTTTTTAATATTTAGATTTAAATTGATTAATAATAAATATTGAAGAATATATATATAATGTTTTTAGTGTAAATTTCACTATACCTCTCTCTTGCAAGGTAAGACCCAGCTATACATTGTATGAAAGTGGCGTAGTTATAGTTATACTACAGAAATATTATTCATTATTGAATAATCTCTAATCTAATGAATGACTAATAAAATTTATTAATACACTTTCATTAAGTGATTTGTATCAAAGTTGTGAGGGCTGGGTGTTTTACACATCCCTTAAACTATAGTAAGCTGCTATCTATCTATCATCATCAACCATTATCAATCCACTGCAGGATGAAGGTCTCTCCAAGTTTAATCCATCTTCTCCGATCTTTAGCTTCTCTTCTCCACAACACCCCTGCACATTTTCTTATTTCATCCATCCATCTCACATGTGGTCTCTTTCTGGGTCTTTTACAATCTCTTGGAATCCTGTTGAAAATTTCAATTGTCCATCTATTATCATCTCTTCTAGCAATATGTCCAGCCCAACTCCATTTCAATCTTTTAATTTTTTCAAGGAGGTCACTAACACCTGTTTGTTGTCTTACCCATACATTGCATTTTCGATCTCTTCTTGTTACTCCCAACATACACCTCTCCATACTCCTTTGAGTGGTCTGAAGTCTCTGTATTGCTCTTCTATTAAGTGTCCAAGTCTCAGATCCATAAGTAAGAACTGGTAAAACACATTTGTTAAAAACCATCCTTTTCAAACACATAGGCATATTTCCTTTTAGTATCAAGTTATTTCTACCAAAAGCATTCCAACCAAGTTTAATTCTATGATTAATTTCCTCCATTATGTTTCCATCTGTATTAATATTCATATGTATATACTGAACAATGATAAAGATATATGTAAGAAGAGATTGTGATCTGGGCCAATTGATGAGTGCTGGTTCAGTATAAAATGTGCATCTCAAGGATCATAGATCTTTTTTTATATCTTTGGTCATATGTTTATGATTAAATCCTTCACAAGGTGTTAAGTGGAAATCTTGAGTGAGAATGGTGTAATAAAAATTATACTATAGAGATATTATTCATTATTGGATAATCTCTAATCTAATTAAAGACTAATATAAATTACATATATATACTTTAAATGATTAAATTTCAATGTTAAAATTTGTCCACGATGTTGCCTTCTATATATAAAATTAAAAATAATCAATTTAAAACAAAATTGAAATAGACAATTCGCTAATATTGTCAAGCATTGGTGGTTGAGAGGTCAGTGACAGCTGCTTTACAAGCAGTTGTACTAGGTTAGTGGGTTTGCTTCCTGGCTGATGCTATGACACATGAGGAAAAAAAATGTTTAATCTATCAATCCAGCTTTCATCCTTAATGGAATCTTTTCAAGATGTTTTTTTATTCAATCACATGAGTTGTCTATTACAATTTTTGTTTTAAATTGATTATTTTTAATTATATATATATTTTAAATTAAACATAGTTCAATATATATGTAAATAAAGGAAATATTTAATTTATATAGTGTGTTGTTTTTTATAAATTATAATAATAACTGTAGCTTACTTCACTGCACATGAGCTTTACAGATCGAATGCTAATTATAATGAATACTCTCCTTTCCAAACACATGATAAAGTCCTTTTAAAAGATAGAATGGATAAAATGCTTCAGATTTGCCTATACATATTGTGCCAAGGCCAATTTGGCACATGTATATAAAATAATTTTGTCTAAAAAAATTATTAAAAAAAAAAAAAAAAATTTCGTAAAAGAGTTTGAAATAAAAGATTAAAAGTGGAAAGAGGGTTTTCTTAAAGTCAAACTAAAAGTGTTATAAAAGAAAGTAAAGTTTTTCAAAATTAGTATTCGTAAAAATAAGTAATTTAAAATTTAAAAAAAATATAAATCTCTTTTCATTCAAGCTTATTATAATAAATTATATATGTGCGTGCGAGTGTAAATAAATGTATGCATGTTAGAATAATATTAAAAATATATATATATGTAAATGAAAGTTAAAAAAGAAATTATATTTGGAAAACACAGCAATGGCTATTAAGTTAAATAAAGATTTAAAAAAACCACACCAGCGGTGGGCTACTAATTAAAGATATAAAAACAATATGTTTATGAAAGCTACTACTAATTAAACAATCGTCAAAAACACGTTGTCATAGGATTAATTACTAATGGAATTTCGACAACACCCATTGCACCTATTTCCAGAAGATATTAAAATGAAAACAATTCAGATACATAAATAGCCAGATTTTTTATTGGAGTTCAGTTTTTTTCAGTCTAGTTTGCAGTGACAGTCTTGTTTCAGTTCAGACAACAGTGCAGTTTCTATTATGTATCCAGAAACAAAAATGCATTGTTGAGCAGCTTTTGGAAATATACACTCATGCTTCAGCCTTTTTAGTCCAACAAAATCATCAAAACCTGTCTGTGAAATAATGTCTGCATAACAACTCAGAAATCCTCCATCAAACGTTCAACTGTTTTCAAGAATAAAACCAATGGATTTGCATAAAATCTCTTCAAGAAATGTCCAAATCTAACCGGTTAGATATAATCCATCAGAAGCAGCAGAAGCAGCCAACAACAAGCAATATCCACATTCCACATTTATTTATTATCATTTATATGTAGTAGCCACTGCTGTAATTCATCAATCCTACCAAGTAAAGTAATTTGAACTGTTAAGCATGCATAAAATGAACTATTGATGTGCGTGTGTGTGAATGTGAGATAATTTAATGATGTCACATATTATTTATGCTTTTCACCAGATATATGTTATAATGTGTTACTTTTAAAATGTGCGTGTGTTAAATTAGATTTATAAAGATGTTTAAATTTAGTCAATTAATGTTGGGTAATAAATTATCTTTAAACTTAATTAATGTTAATTAAAATAAAATGTCTTCAAACTTAAACTTTATTTGTCGGTCAATTCTTTTTACCAATCCTTTTATTAATTCTTTCCACCAGTAATTTTGTATAATTTTGTTATTGAATTAAAATTAGACTGAGCTAGTTTTAGGGAATGTTTCGAGTGCTGGATTATGAGCCTACTGCCCGAATATGTTAGTCATTAGACTAGCTGGTGCCCCGGGGTTTACCCCAAAACAAATAAAGTATTTGGATAGTAGGGGTTTGAATCTAGCAGCTGAGATGGCCATTGTTGATAGTTAAAGCTATCAATAAGATCTTCCATTTTGCTCGAACATGCTGGTTCATTCACGTAACATTTATAAGATTATAAATGTATTAGGAGGGAGTTTGAAACCGGCCAAAACTTATACATATGTATCAGTAAGTGGTTTCAGCAGTTCGACCCGGTACATAAATGGCTTTCCCAACATTTGGGGCTGGACCTAAGAAACAATAGTAAATAAATACTTTGTTTCTTGTTTAAAAAAATTTTCTATACAAAAGCTACATTACATATGTTAAAGCGTTTTAATTTTTTTTTTAAAAAAAAAAAAGAATTGACCGAAAACTTTGTTTTCTTTAAATGAAAAAATATTTATGCTATTTACGTTATCTAAAATAAATCATTATGTTAACTTTTTAATAGCCTGAAACACAATATCACGGTTGTCACCTTTAGATTGCTCTAACTCAGCCAATTTTTTAGTTACATTGAAGAAAAAATACCCGTATTAAAGCTTAGAGCAAGGCCTATAAGATGCTGCCCTCTTTTGAATCATTTTACAAGTAAAAAATCAATACTAGGAGGATTTTAAGTTGAACAAAAGAAGAAGGCCAGTTTTGATTGGTTGGATAATCTAGTCCCGATCTATTTCCAATTCTTATTGGCTGATGATTCCGTTAAATATTTTTTCACCACTAAAATAAAAATATATGTTTTGGAGTGTTTTTTTTTATTATGTTTCGTACATATTATAAATAATTTTCATAAAATCTAATATTTCTAATAAAAATATAGTTATTTTACAAAAGTAGTAAGGTTTTATTAAAAAATTGTATACTTTACATGATTGTAAATTGAAAAAAAAACCAGCCGTAGCAGCAATTTTTGACATCTTGTCAAGAGGTTAGATTGCTCCAAGCTGTTTATTTCATTTTCAAACAAAGATTAATGATTTAGAATATTTTTCTGGCATTATAATGTACTTTTGGTGTATTTTTTTTTAATAATATGCTGAAAGTATAATTATTTTGAGAAAGACGTTAAGATTTTTCCTAAAAAATTCTTAAAAAATTCGTAACGTGAAATCTGGGAGGGATCTAAATGACATTTATAATGCTTCTAATTCGCTCGTAATGTTTTCTTTGATTTTTCCACTTTTGAATATTTCTATAAAATACAAATAAAAATATATTTTTGAAATAACTTTCGTTTACTTTCTTAACATTACAAATAATTAATATACTTTTTGAAAATGAAATTAAAATTAATATACATTAAAAGATGAAAATATTTGTATCAAAAAGTTGTCACTTGACCAATTAAAAGTTTCAGAGTTTTACTTCGCTGGACCAATAACAAAAGTGTTCTATTTAAGTGTTAAATCAGAGACAGTTGGATGTTTGGGCGGAGTTAAAGCATTAAGATCGGGTGAAGAAAAATGGACAAAGGAGGGGCAGAGTCAGCATGTATTTCCAGTTTAGTAAGAAATAAATAAAACAGAAATTAGTAAACTTATGAGCGTGAATAAAATATAATATTAAAGAAAAATAATATAAAAAAGTAAAGTTTAAAAGTATAAATATGACAAGAAATAAACCTAGAATGGAGACTCAAGGTAAAAAAACAGACAATGTTCCCAGTGAGGAACAAAATAAAACCGAAACTAGTGAAAAGAAAAGGTCCCCAGTGAAGAAAAAATGGAAACTCAAGCAAAAGAAGTAGAGAATGCTTCTAGTGAGGAACAAAAAGATAAAAACGAAAAAGAGGTTGAGCAAAAAGAAGAGAATAGGGAAATCATAGCTTTATTAACTTGCATATTTGAAAAACAAAAAGAAACAGCCAAAGAATATAAAAAAATAGCTGAAGAGCTTAAAAACCAAAATAATGAAATGAAGAGTAAATTGGAAGGGCAAGCTAAAATGCTTGAAAAGTTAAAGGACCACGTCAAAATGGCTCAAAATAAAATAAAAGGAGAAATTAGGGAAGAAATAGAAGAGATTAAAACACAAGTAGAAAATCAAATAGAGACCACTTACCAAGTAATTGAAAAAAATAAGATAGAAAAGTAATTGAAGAGATAAAAGTCAGAATGACGGATTTAGCTTGGAAAGTAAATCAAAAGAATAGTAAAAATAGTTCGCAAATGGAAATAAAACAGTGTGACCACTTGAGTGCAAACATGCACATTATAAACAATCCGGCAATCGTGAACCAGTTTTTGAAAATACGGATATTTTCTGGCCATCAAGGTGAAGCTCCTATGGAGCATTTAAATAGTTTGGAGCACTATTTCACTCTGAATCAATTAAGTGAGGAGGCTATGATCACAATAGCTTGTAGCCATTTACAAGGGGGTCTCAATCTTGGTGGGACTCTTTATATAAAAAACCCGTCACTTTTGCTGAATATAAAATTGCTGTTTTAGCTAGTTATTGGAATGAAGATTATCAGGAAAATCTTCGTCACCAGATCTCGCAAGATAAATAGCGACCTGGTGAACCGTTCGTTTCTTTTTTAGAAGGCAAGTGGAAAAATTACGCTCTTTAACAGCAGACCCACTATCTGAACAACAAATTGTCAGGATAGTCCGCCATAGTCTTCCTCATAATGTCCAGCAAATGCTCATAGGAACTGAAAGGAAAACAGTGGAACAAATGGCGGAATTATTGAGCGCTTTCGACAGAGCTAGACCAACTTTTGACACGAGAGATAGGGGATTCAGACCCCAACTTAGAGATCTGGCTGTAAACACTGTAAGATATAGACATAGGTTGAATTTGGGGAATCCCCAGAGGAGACCTTATTCTAATAGTCCCAAGAGAACAAAAATCTTTCGAAGAACCGACAGCGATCCTGACATCTCTCATACTAGATTTAAGGAAAGGCTCAGGGGTGATTCTCGATCCCCCAGCACGAGTGGCTATATGCAAAAAAAAATATAATAAAGAACCACCAGACAAAAATTAAAAATATGTAATCTGACGGATTCGCCGGCTTGACCTAGTATATAACGACCATGGACTCGGAATAATGGAAAATGTTTAACAAAGTTTAATGAAATAAATGTAAAAACGAGTATCAAGTTAGTTTGAATAATTAAAAATGATTAAAGTTAGTCTTAGTAAAATAAAATAACAATCTTAGAGGTTTTTAAAATGTCAAAGCAATGATAAAACAATTTATGTCAAAAACCCTCGATTATGTCTTATCGATTATGTTAAATCCTAGCTCATTAGTCTAGAACATAGCAGAGCGTGATGCAAACAAAATAAATGTGTAAATCAAAATAGACAAGCAAAATGAAAATGTTTCTTTTTTTTAAAAAAAAAAAAAGGGAGAGTAAAAATAACGATTTAAAAATAAAAATGAAATAAATAAGTGTATAATGAAAGTATTAATGAAAATAAAACATTATCAAATAAAATTTAAAAAAAAAAAGTGTATTAAATTAGGATTGAGGAGTGTGTGAGTATTTGGGCAAAGAAATTAAAAGTTGGTTTAAATCAGCACAAAATCTATCTGTGTGTTTGAATAGCCTTATACTTTGCTGCCTACTTCTCTTAACATTACATTTATTACCTAATGATGAAAATAAAAACTAAAAGTGCACTCTAGAAAAATAAGAATTTGAAGTGGTCAATACTTAGGAAAAAGTGATCAACGCACATATTAATTAAGAAAAATGTTCGTGAATAAATAAGTAGGTCAAATAGTTAGAATAAAATTGATAAAATCAAGTTAAATAAATAAGTGTAAATATATCTGTAGTAAATAATAATAAAAAAGTGACTCGTGATAAACTAATAGATTTTTTTTTTTGGAATACACGCATGGTAATAAAAGGAAGTAAATAAATGATTTAAAGTCAAGTCAAAAATATATATATATATATCAGTGTAATAATGAATCGTAGTAAAGTAAGTTGTTTTTGAATATACGCAAGTTAATAAAAGTTGAGTAAATAATGAATCGTAATAAAGTAAAATAGTTTTTCTGAATACACGCACATAGATAAAAAAGTTGAGTAAGGGTTGAAAATAATATTCAAGATTAGATTAATATAAATAAATATGAAAACTGATGTCCGTGGTAGTTTAGAATAATATTGTGAGATTAGATTAATTAATACAAATGTTAGAATAATGTTCGTATGAATTTAAAAATAATGTTGTAAGATTAGTAATAAAAATATAAAGTCAATCTAAGGTGTATTAAGAGTGTGTAAGTATACATGTGTATATATGTGCACATACACTGGTAATATTCAGTAAATACGATACCTCATGATGCATATCTTAAATGTATTTATCCAGATATCCTTTTAGGTTATTTTCTTGGCACTGCTGCACCTCATGATGCATGCAAAAAGGGATTTATTTATTATAGATTCCCTGTAAGCAAGTCCAGTAATAACTCGATATCTAGAATATTAGTAGGTGTAGAATTATGCTGCATGTATACACATGTGTAGGAATTTATCTAGAGCAAAAGGGAATGAGGGTAGTATAGAAATAAGTTTAGTTAAAGATACGTTTAAAGCTGCCGACTGGATAAATTTTAGTACCCGTAACGGACTTGTCAGGGATCATTCCTCTTTCCAAAGCGTAAGTTGAAAATGGACAGTTGAAAATTCCTGCCATTTCACAGTGACCCGTTCTTTTTCCAAGTCCGATCAAAAGAATCGGCAAATGAAGTTTCGATTTTATACACGTGTAAGTCGGTGTAAGTCAGCGAATCTGCTTCCGCATCGTTTCCAAAAGATCCCTGTGCCACAAAATTAGTTTGTCCTGGTGGTCATTATCCATGATTTAGATCATTGTGAGCAATGTATTCGGCATAGATAGAAGGCCAGGATAGTCAAAACAGATTGCCCTTTGTATGATAAGTAAAAGATTTTAAAAAGCTAACTTAGAAAAATAATAAATTAATAAATCTTTAGAGTCAAGAATTAAAATTGCAAGAGATAAAATGGTTAAAAATGACGCATTTTACTCTAAAACAGAGGGGGGTGTAATGTGCCAAGGCCAATTTGGCACATGTATATAAAATAATTTTGTCTAAAAAAATTATTAAAATAAAATAAAAAATCTTTCGTAAAAGAGTTTGAAATAAAAGATTAAAAGTGGGAAGGGGTTTTTCTTAAAGTCAAACTAAAAGTGTTATAAAAGAAAGTAACATTTTTCTAAATTAGTATTCGTAAAAATAAGTAATTTAAAATTTAAAAAAAATATAAATCTCTTTTCATTCAAGCTTATTATAATAAATTATATATGTGCATGTGAGTGTAAATAAATGTATGTGTGTTAGAATAATATTAATATATATATATATATGTAAATGAAAGTTAAAAAAGAAATTATATTTGGAAAACACAGCAATGGTTATTAAGTTAAATAAAGATTTTAAAAAACCACATCAGCGGTGGGCTACTAATTAAAGATATAAAAACAATACATTTATGAAAGCTACTACTAATTAAACAATCGTCAAAAACACGTTGTCATAGGATTAATTACTAATGGAATTTTGACAACACCTATTGCACCTATTGCCGAAGGATATTAAAATGAAAACAATTCAGATACATAAATAGCCAGATTTTTTATTGGAGTTCAGTTTTTTTTAGTGTAGTTTGCAGTGACAGTCTTGTTTCAGTTCAGACAACAGTGCAGTTTCTATTATGTATCCAGAAACAAAAATGCATTGTTGAGCAGCTTTTGGAAATATACACTCGTGCTTCAGCCTTTTTAGTCCAACAAGATCATCAAAACCTGCCTGTGAAATAATGTCTGCATAACAACTCAGAAATTCTCCATCAAATGTTCAACTGTTTTCAAGAATAAAACCAATGGATTTGCATAAAATCTCTTCAAGAAACGTCCAAATCTAACCAGTTAGATATAATCCATCAGAAGCAGCCAACAACAAGCAATATCCACATTCCAAAAATCCTAGGTAAACATTTATTTATTATCATTTATACATAGTAGCCACTGCTGTAATTCGTCAATTCTACCAAGTAAAGTAATTTGAACTCTTAAGCATGCATAAAATGAACTATTGATGTGCGTGTGTGTGAATGTGAGATAATTTAACGATGTCACATATTATTTATGCTTTTCACCAGATATATGTTATAATGTGTTACTTTAAAAATGTGTGTGTGTTAAATTAGATTTATAAAGATGTTTAAATTTAGTCAATTAATGTTGGGTAATAAATTATCTTTAAACTTAATTAATGTTAATTAAAATAAAATGTCTTCAAACTTAAACTTTATTTGTCGGTCAATTCTTTTTACCAATCCTTTTATTAATTCTTTCCACCAGCAATTTTGTATAATTTTGTTATTGAATTAAAATTAGACTGAGCTAGTTTTAGGGAATGTTTCGAGCACTGGATTATGAGCCTACTGCCCAAATACATTAGTCATTAGACTAGCTGGCACCTCGTGGTTTACTCCAAAACAAATAAAGTATTTGGATAGCAGCCGAGATGGGCCATTGTTGATAGTTAAAGCTATCAATAAGATCTCCCATTTTGCTCAAACGTGCCGGTTCATTCACGTAACATTTA
>JAQFVV010013834.1:0-69907 GCA_028023455.1 Epiperipatus broadwayi
AATTGTTATCTGCAGACGCCATTTCAACTAGATGACTAGATTTTCTTAGGACAAAATAATAAAAAAAAACTTACTTTGTTAACAGCGTCTTTTCTTATAATCGGAAATCGATTATAATTTTCAAAATTATAAGATTTTTAAACTAATAATTAGATTCTGTTTGCCTTTAATGAAGTACATTCACGAGCTTTTGTAAGTTTGTTCCTACTTATTATTATTATTATTATTATTATTATTATTATTATTATTATTATTATTATTATTATTATTATTATTATTATTATTATTATTATTATTATTATTATTATTATTATTATTATTATTATTATTATTATTATTATTATTATTATTATTATTATTATTATTATTATTATTATTATTATTATTATTATTATTATGATGATGATGATGCAATTTTTTTAAAGAAGGTGGCTTTAAATTATTTTAAAATATGAAAGTTGAATAGTATTAATAATAACATGAATCTCTTTAAGCAATAAAATTTGATAAATTTTAGCAGTAAATACATCCCAAAAATTGTATAAATTTAAATGTATAATTTTTATCTAAAGACAGACAAGAGATTAAGATACTATTGTAAAAAGTATATCTTCATTATATTGGAGATGTGAAATTTTTTATTTAAGAATGCTGTGTAAATTTCTAAAATGTATGATAGGAATATCATAATGCCCATGAATATGTTATAATATTAAAAAATCTTCTATTGTCAAAGCACATTTTCATTGGATTAAATATGTTGAATGGATAAACAACAAAATATTTTATAAGAAATATGAAATAATATTCATCATTTAAAATTGTCAAATATCTTTAGAAAAATTTAAACTTTATTTAAATATTTTAAGTACATTCAATTGTTAATAATATCATACAAGTTAGTATTGAAACACTTGCAAATATATATGTTGTAAAATATGCATATATAAGTGTTACAAATACTTTCATAATTTAAAAAAAAAAAGCTAAAGAAAATATTTTTAAAGAAATAATTAAAATAATAGTGATCAGATATTTTAAGTAGATATGTTTTGTTTTTTTTAATAAGGCAGGGGAAATAAATAAAGATTCAGAACCCACTTTCTTTTCATAATTAAAGAATAAATGTTATAAAAAAAAATAAACATTAAAATATAATGAAAATAGAAATGAAATCTTTTTAAAGTGTCTTATCAGCAAGAATACAATTAAATTTTGGAAAGATTCCTGGATGATAAAATAGTAGATTAATCTAAGATAAAATATTCTAATTAAAAACTAAAAATCAAAAATTTGATTAAAGTGAATAATAGGAAAGTGAGGTATAAAAGCAATGACTTGACAATTGGGAGAAGTTTTAGAGTTGTATTTTTCTTTACTGTTTATTCTAGTATTCAATGAAATCATCAAAGAAGATCAGTTATAGCAGTTATCTCAGTTATTTCTAATTGTGTAAGAAAAAACGTTCAAGGAAAAAACAACAACACACATTGCTAAGTTACTTCAGAAGAGTCTGTATGGTCTTTATGCTCCAATCTCCAGCACCACCAGTCTCTCTTCTGCTATTATTGTCTCATCCATAGTATAAGACTCTGCTGCATTCTCTCTCCTATTGTCATTCAAAAGCAGAGAAGACAACAAAAAGTCATTGCTATTAACAAACTGGCCAGCTATGAGGAATGCAGGAACATCAGAAATGAAAAGAACAATGAATTACGGAAAGAAAATTGTGTTATATTGTCAAAAAGATGATATCATCTCCCCATTAAAGAAATCCTAGATAAATATAAAACATTCTAAAGTGGTTAAAAATCTAAATGTTATTAAGAGAAAATGAGCTGTTGTAAGAAAGGACTATTAATATTATAAAATAATGTTTAGTGTTTAATAATTATTGTATGTTTATTTTTCTGCATTGAATATATGTGTTATTGAAATATTTAACCTATTGATGTGCATGTGTGTAGTGTTATTAAAATATTTAATCCATTGGTGTGTGTGTGTAGGAATAAAAAGTGTTTATTAAATATTACTTTGTCTATTTTTTCTCCTTTATCTGCATCACTATCATTATTAATATGCACTTGTTATTAACATGCTAGGTCTCCTGTTTGAAATATTAAAGCTAATCTGGGTAAGTTCTCAAGTGCTGAGTCCATTTGGCTTTGATCCGAGCATGCCAATAATATAAAGTTTATATAGCTGAATGGTGCCTGAGATTCATCTTAAAACAAATAAATTGCTTTGGATAATTGATATTGTCCCAGCAGTTATTGAGGGATGCTATGATCAGGAAAAATGATTGGGTCTGTGCATTCACATAGCCTCATAGGTATCATTGATAGATAGTCCATCAATGATATTTTAGTCCTCTGCTTGAGCATGCAATCACTGGTTAAATATGTCATAAACTTAGAAATGAATAAAAAATGGCTTAAGGAAATACAAAAGCTTGAATTGTTTAATAAAATGATAAAATAAATAATAGGCATTGTCATATAAAAGAAAATCAAAAGAAATAAATTTTTTCCAAACAAATTAATATAATGAATATAAATAAATAGTTTTCATAAGTTTTCCATTCTATTTGCAACAATCCGTCTCTCCTGTAATCATTACAAATGTTGTCCAACATTGATGACCATGTGCCATGAATGACTCAACATAGTTAAATAATATTGTTTGGAACTAAATTACAAATAAATACCAGAGATGTGTCAGTAAGCAGTGTAAAGGTATAATCAAACTAAATGTAATAGATAAAATAATATTAATAATAAAAAAATATAATAAAGTGTAAGAAAAGTGAAAATGTAAATAAAAAGGAGAGAGCAGAGAAATATGAACAGAGAAATTGTGTTTTGTTGTGTGGTAGGGTTTTTTGATAAGTCAAGTAGAGAAGTAGTGATGATCAAGAACTTTCAAAGTTAGATGTACACTTCAAATTTAAATAAATAAATAATCAAAATGTAAATAGAGAAAAGGATAGAGAAGTAAATGCAGACACAAGCTAAAGCAAAAATGGTGTTAGAGAAATCACAAAGTGAAGAACAGGAAGGTGACAGTAGAATAAAACAGAACTAGGTAGAAAATAATAAAGCAATTAACATATTTAATAAAATAAGGGAATAAACAGAGCAAGATAAGAAAGAATTAAATGACAGAATAGATAGAGAAATATAGAATTATTAAAAAAAGACATAATAAAAAATAAAGCAGAAAATAAAAAAAGAAATAGAAACTCTTAAGGTAGAACTATTGATATGATTGAAAAAATAAAACAAATAAAGGTCAAATTTGAGGAAAAAGAAAGTAGAAGGGATGGTTTGTCCAACCATGAGTGTGATGGTGTGAATGTAAGCATGTTGAGTCAAAATAACCCAGCCATAGTGAATCAATTTTTAAAGATTCATATGTTTGATGGCCATGTGAGAGAATCTGCTAATGAGCACTTCAGGAGTTTGGAGTGATATCTTGCAGTAAATGTGATGAATAAAGAAAATAAGATGAGTAAAGAAAATAAGTCAGCTATTGCCATCAACCATTTGCAAGGTATGACCCAGGATTTGAGGAAGTCATTGTTTGCAAAACCAACTACATTTTATGAATACAAAGATTTGCTGTGGAATAGTTATTGGTGCAAGGAATATCAGGAAAACATAAAACACCAGGTGATGCAAGACAGATGGCATCCCAGTAAGCCATTTACCCTGTTCATTCATCACCAAGTAGCTAAGTTGAGTGCACTAATAGTGAGCCCTTTATCCAAACAACAGATAATACATATTATACATCATAACTTCCCATCAAATGTAGAGAAAATGATATTAGGCATGAAGTGGAAGATGGTCAAGCAAGTGGCAGAGTTATTAGTTGTGTTTGACAGTGTCACACCAAGCTATAAACAAAGGGAAAGAGATGGAAACCCCTACAAAAAGGAGGCAAATATAAATGCCATAAAGTGAGGTTCACAGAGAAATTCCTAGTCCACATATGTTGTATGGCAATCAAAACAGAACCTGCAAATTCAGATGGCCCAGAAGTGACCCAGAGGTCAACCAAGCAAGACATTGGAAAAAGCCACAAATCTATAGGCCTGAATGGCTATTGAAAGAAGTCAAACCATATGTTTAAATATCAGAGGGAAGAAAAATGGTACAGAGAATCTGAAAAATGGTACAGAGAATCTGAAAATATCTCTTGTCACTAGGGTCAGTGATGTGCCAGGGAAAGGATATAGAACATAAAAAATAATAAACTAGTCATTTTTAACTAGCCAATTTTGTTTGTGAATGAGAGAAAAGGGAAGATATGCTAGCACCACAGCATTTCCTGAAAGCAAAAATAATATTAAAAGGCATATTAGCAGGTGTATTGCTTGACTCAAGTAGTCAAGTGTCAGTAGTGTTCCAGGATATGTTTGAACAAATTATCCATATAAATCCTAATATTAAAACTTACCATAAATATGGTGTATGTAATTATGGCAAATAGTAAAAAGACCAAATAAGTGCCAAAATAAATTTGGATAGATATATGGATAGAAAAGGGGGATATAATTACATATTTTTTATTTTAGAGGGATTGATACATGAGGTCATACTTGGATCTAATTTCATGCATAAAATTGAATGTTTGTTGGCTACAGGTTAAACCAGGCAGGATTAGACAGAAAAGTACTGAATTTTGGTATTAAGCCACCATGATGTACGATATGCAAAATACAATGCTGGAACTGGAAATATAAGCAAAAGTAAATGAATTGCAAATTTTAAGTAAACATCAAAGAAACATGCTAGAACAAATATTAAGCAAGTATAAAAGTATTTTCTGATATCCCTGTTATAATCCAAGGCTATGAGCACAGAATAAGACATATGAAAGACCAGCCATACCAGACTAGGGCTACCTTATTCCCCACCAGAATAGGGAGGAGATCAAAGGACAAATAGACAATATTCTGGAGTAGGGAATTATATTAAAATGTTCATTACCATTTAACATTCCCCTAGTAACTGAAAAAAAAAGAGTCTATCCATCTATGTTTAGATGCTAGGCAATTAAATATACTAACCATACCTAATACTAATGCTCCATCACCCATACATAAACTATTTGTGAAATTTAAAAACAAAAGAATGTTTTTAATGTTTGATTTGATTATCAGCTACTGGTAGATAAAGTTACATCCTTGCAACTGACAATACATTACCTTTAGATATAATAGATATTCATACAATTTTAATCATATGCCATTTGGACTAAAACAGTGGAGCAGAGATAATACAATGCCTGGACTAGGTTTTATAAAATGAGATTAAACAATTAATAGTAATGTATGTCAATGACATAGTACTGTATGTCAATGACATAGTACTGGCATCAGAAAGTGTCATGGAACACCTTATGAATTTAAAACAGTTATTTCAGGAGTGCAAGAAAGGGTTTAAAATAAATTAAAACAACATTTTATAGCAATGGAGGTAATGTTTTTAGGTCATATAATTAGTGGGGAAGGTATTCAATCCCATCCTGATAAAATTCAAGCAATTCAGGAGTTTTCTGTCCCAAGGAATAAAAAACAAGGTCATTTCTAGGATTGTGCAATTTTTATAATTGCTTTTATAAAAAAAAATTTTGTGACATGGAGTCTTTGCTGCAATTGCTGAAAAAAAAAGCCTCGCATGTGGATGACTCAGCATAATAACAGTTTTCAGAATATGAAAGCAAGTTTTCTAAAAGAAGTCATACTTTCATATCCTGACTTTAATAGGTCCTTTTATGTGCAACCAACAGTAGTGGGTTTGAATTGGAAGCTACTGTTTTTCAAATCTAAGAGGGGGGCCAGCACAGAGTCCTTTTTATGTCAATTATTGAAGAGGCCTGAAATAAATTATATGGTAATAGAAAAGGAAGCCTAGCTATAGTTTGGATTTTTTAGAAATTTCATCAGTTTTTAATAGTATCTGAGGTAAATGTGATCACTGATCACAAGAGCCTTGATTTCATAAATTATACTTATTTGACAAACAGCTGACTGATAAGGTGAAGCTTATTCCTCCAATTGAATTATAACCTACAGTATTGCAAAGGAGAATGTAATAGCAGATACATTAAGCTGTTATCCATCTTCCCCTGATAAACAGCATTTAAATTGTCATAACTTTTATATTGCCTCACTGGAAACAGATGGAAGCAAGTAGGAGAAAATGACCTCCAGTGTTTAACGAAAAAATGAAAGAAAGACTCTGACTATTGGCAAGTAATTAAATATTTGCATGAACAACCTGTAGAGGAAAATGAAAACAACCCTCTGTGGAGAGATAAAAAAAGGTTATTGCATAATTGAGAGGATATTACACTACACAAAGGGAGGGAAGGGTAATTAAAATGCCTTGTAATATCTGTGGTTTTTGTGGAGGTAGCTAATTGAATATGTCCATCAAATATGTGGACACTACAGAGCTAAAACAGGGTTTGTTAAGCCATTGATTTTACTGGTCAGGAATATAGGTCAGCATTCTGACCATCATAAACCAATGTGAGATATGTTTAAAAACAAAACCACTTAACAGATTATGTATAGGACCATTAGTGTCCATTCAATTTCAATGACCGGATAATCTAGTAGTCATAGATTATTATGGACCATTGCTTCCATTTAAAAAAATGAGGCATCTAATAGTGATTTATAATATCTTTTCAAAACTAGTGGCTGCATAACTTTGATGCAGGCTAATGCCAAGCAAATCATTTGAGTGTTGGAACAACTGCATTTTGGCTCCATTGGAGTTCTGGAGATCTCCAATCACAGAACTCCATTTATTTCAGAATAATGGAAGAAATGGGTTGACAAGTACAAAATAAAACAACATCACATCAATTTGAAATCCTCAGTCTAACCTGTTTCAGTGAATCATGTGGGAATTAAGATGATTAGGGTATATGTAAACAATAATCACAGAGGATGAGTTAAGCAAATCCCCCAGATTGTTAACATGATTAATTGGTCCAGAAATAAATCCACTGAATTTAAATCCATCCGACTTTATTTTAGAAAAAATATACCATACCTTTTTAAAACTAAATTGCTAGTGGACCCACACCCTGTGGACATGGACAGGGATGCTAGTCAAGCATGGTATAAGCTCAGAAAAATGGGAGAACTGATGTTAATAATAAATTTAAACTGGGAGTTAGCATCATGATAAGAATTAGCACTGAAGGTCACCCAGAGAAACATATATACAAAATGTTTCAGCAGATTTATGAGGGCCCATATATTATAGTGCATTGTCATAGCAAAAGACAATGTGGTGAAAGGAATTTATAATGCCCAATCTCTAAAATTAGTCAAAAAAAATAACCACCTGACAAAATTTAAGTAGGCCAGAATAATTTGAATGGATCCCCAGGTTAAAAAAAACTATCATTTTCTAATACTGGAGAGACTTAAAACAAAAAAAATGCAAACATCATAGTTAAAATAGGTCAAATTGATATGCTTGCAAATACATATGTTATAACACACACACACATATATATATATTACATACACTTTCATAACTTAAAAAAATAAAATAAAATAAGAAAAATAGCTAAAGAAAATAAATTTTAAAAAATAATTAAAATAATAGTAATCAGATCTTTTAAGTAGATTTTTTTTATAAGAAAGAGAAAAGAGAATTTGGTTTAAATAAAGATTCAAAACTTACTCTTTTCTTTTTATAATAAAGAATAAATGTTATAAAACAAAAATAAATATTAAAAATATAATGAAAATAGAAATGAAACTCAAAATTTAAATAAATAATAAATATATTAATAAAGATCATCTTTATAAATTATCTCATTGGCAGGAATGCAATTACATTTTGGAAAAATTTCTGGCCAATAAGATAATAGATTAATCTAAGTAAAATATTAGATAAATCATTTTAATTAAAAACTAAAACCCAAAAATTTAATTAAAGCAACAATAGAAGAGTCAGTATAAAAGTGGTGACTTGATAGTTGGAAATTTTAGAGTTGTAGGTTTTTTTGATATTTATTAGCAGTGAACAAGATCTATCATTTAAGTTATAGCAGTTACACCAGTTATTTCTAATTGTGTAAGAAAAAAATAAAAGTTGAAAGGGAAAAGCAAAAACATGCATTGTTAAGAGAATTTCAGAAGTGTCCATCTGGGCTTTATGCTCTTGTCCTCTGCACCATCAGCTATTCTCACCTGCTATCAATGCCTCACCAATAGTATAAGACTCTGTCACATATATTCTTCTATTGTCACTTAGAAGCGTGGAAGAAAACAAAGAAAATCATCATTGATAACTGAATGGCCAGCTAGCCATCTTTTGAAACACCAGAATCATCAGAAACAAAAATACCATGAATCATGGAAAAGAGATCTATGTTAATTGTCAAAAAAATATCATTCCCCTGTTAAACAAAACCCAGGTAAATATAAAACATTTTGTAGTTAAAATTCTAGACATTATTAAGCGAAAGTGGACTGTTAAAAGAATTCATGGAAAGAGATCTGTGTTAATTGTCAAAAAAATGTCAACCCCCTGTTAAACAAAACCTAGGTAAATATAAAACATTTTGTAGTTAAAAATCTAGACATTATTAAAAGAAAGTGGACTGTTAAAAAAAAGGACTATTAATATGATAAAATGAGATTTAGTGTTTAATAATTATATTTTTATTTTCTGTATTGAATATATATATATATATGTGTGTGTTAATTGAAATATTTAACCTATTGGTGTGTATGTGTATGAATAAAAAGTGTCTACTAAACATTCTCTCATTTACCTGCTTCACCATGATTCTATGATTACTAATATGTATTCATTATTAATGTGCTGGGTCCTCTATTTGAAATGTTGGAGCTAATCTGGATAAGGCATGCCAACTATATATAAAGTTTATATGGCTGGGTGATTGATGTTATCCCAGCAGTTATGGAAGGGTGCTATGATCAGGAAAAATGGTCAGACTATGCATTCATATAACCTCTATCTGGTCATAGGTATTATTGATAGATAGTCTATCAATAAAATTTCACCCCTCTGCTTGAGTATGCCATCACTCAATTAAAGATGTTATAAAAACGTAGAAATGAATAAAAAATCACTTAAAGAAATACAAAAACTTGAATCATTTAAAGAAATGATGAATAAATAATATTCATTGTTATATAAAAGGGAAATCAAAATAAATATTTTTCCCAAAAAATTAATATAAATAAATAGTTTCTATAATGTTTCCATTCCATTTGTAACAATCCATTTTCCCCATGATTGTTATAGTATATAACACATCATTTTGAGTAGTAATAATTTATTTTCTTCAGGTATACTGACTTGACTATTGGAAATCATACATGGAATATTTAGATATATGAATATTAAATTTAGTATAATACTCTAACCAAATGGGTCAAAAATAAGAGTGAGTAGAATTTTTTATATATTTATCTATCAGTGTCCTATGAATTTCTTCATTTTCTTTCATAAAGCCTAAGTTGATGAGTACTTTTCAAATATTATTAATCATCACACTGGGTTGGGTTATGAAATTATTTGTCTTTATGATATGGGAAACTATTTTAAATGTTCATGTTACTTTTTTTTAAATCTAATATCCTTGTCTTTTATCAATGGAATTTATGTTCATTGGAGCATGCATGTGCTGCTGTTTTAGAAACTCATGTTTTCCACATTAGTTATTATTTCATACTCTTTTAATTGTTTTGCAAAGGGCCATATTGTTTTATTAATATATTGCCCATACACATTCACATAGTATTTTATAGATGTAGATTTGGTTTTAAAGTTTGTTGTGTTTCATAGGTAGAAACACTACATTTCCTGCAATTGTTTTTAAAGTTATTTGTTGGTTTTTAATTAAAACTGATTTTATTCTATGAAGATGTTTCTAGTTTCAAGTCATTGGTTTATGAATAAACTTATTTTGCTCTGTTTCATTGTAGTAGTATAACTTCATTTTTGATAATTAGTGAATGTATATGCTAAATATTGTTATTGTTATTTGAATTTTATTAGTGTAGTTTAGATTTTGGGATAAGGAAGTTTTTTTGGAAGAATTTTTAAGAATGCTAAATTTTTGTTCTTATTCTTATTTAACAGTGAAATTAATTGAAGAGAATATATTCATTTGTATCCAGAATTGTAGAAGTGCTTTGTCATATATCAACATAACAAAAATTTTATCAACATAAAAAGTCAGATTTTAGATAAAGATGGAAAAATATTTATGGATGTTGTTTTATAAATGTTGCTGATAAAAAGTGACAGTTATAAACCATTAGATATATTTAAAATTTGTTGGAAAATGCAGTGCTCTAATTAAAATATGTTGTTAATTTGCAGAATGTCAAGAATTATATTGTCAATTGGAAGTGTTGTCCAATTTATAAGATATTACTTTCATTTAATTTTTATAGACAATGTTTCATAATAGAATATAACTGAGAATAAAAGTTTCACATCAATTCTTATTAATATGTCAGTTCTTTCAATTTGCATGTAATTAATTAATTGCACAAATTCTTAGAATTTTGGGCAAAGAGCTGTGTCTTATATATCAAAGAGTTAAATTTATTAAAAAATATTTTGACAATTAGATTGGTAAAGGAATTTAATAGACTATAATCTTTTTGGATTTTAGATAGACTGCAAAGATATGAAATTTGGATGAAAGGTTGATGTTAATAGACTTTTTTCTGAACAAGAAATGTTTATAATGCTTTCTGAGTAATACTTGTAGTTTTATTCTATACTTAGAAAAACATTTTTTACTAACTTGTTATATTGACCTACTATAAGAAATTTTCTAATTTCATTATCATAATCAGTAGTATTTATTACAACTGTAGCATTTCCCTTATCAGCAGAAAAAACACTAGTAGAATTGTTTAAGTCAAAAGATTTAATACTTTCTTTCTCGGTATAAATAAAGTTTGATTTGAGTTGTTGATCTCTCTCAAGTATTTTTTCTATTATCCAGTGTAACCCTACTTCCTTTTTCAAAGCAATTTTGAAAAACTTTCACAATTTCTGTCCTTAGCTGTAATAAGAAAGATTAGACATGATAGCAATGTTTAATCCTTTTTGTACAAGAAAAGGTTTAGAATTTATTGTTTAGAATTAAAATTTTAAACTGATAAAGCTACTAGATTGCTGGGTGCAATATATTTTATTTGCTTCTTTTAATGTTTTTAATTTTTATATATAGTTTAGAATATGATTTATTACTGATTAAAAAAGTCCTGTGAAGATTCCATCAGTAAGTTTACTTTTATGATGAACTTCAGCATGTTTTTTCATTTATGTTACAATGGTTATTTCAAAAACACTATGTAAAATATAATACTATTAACTTTCATTGGAAACATAAGGATCAGGATAAAATGAAATAGAGAGGTATAGATATTAAAGTCTTGTAGAAAAAAAAGTTTATTGAAAAAAAAAATTAAATGTTATTATAAAGAAATATCAAATAAATAAAATGTTGGACCTCCTTTTTGCATGTGGATGTATTTGTGGTTGAAAAATTGACTTGTATTTATTAGTATATTACTATTATTATTTTATCAGTCTACCTTTTTTTAAAGTTTTGCTGATGACAGTGTTGACCAAATTAATTTTAAATTTCAATATTTTTATACAGTATTTTGTTTTTTAATTTTATATGATATTTTACATTTTTTTAAAGGATTCTATTTTGTCAAATTCTCGAGATTCTAGTTTATTTGCAATGATTTTAATTATGTACAAGTCTTCTATTTCATAATTAGAAATGTTGAAAAGAAAAATAATTATATCCTAAAATTATCTGTAGTTTCTTCAATATTTACTTAGTTTCTGTTTCTCTTAAAATAAGAGGAAAATAGTATATATTACATATACAAATGATAAGTTATCTAATATAATTTTTTTTACTAATAAAATGATGATTATTTGTGATTGTATATCTAATAACTTCTGTTTATCATTACTTTTTTTGCAAAAGCTATTTTTAAAATATTTTTTAGAGACAAATATATTTATAAAGATTTTAGAAAAAATTGATAATAAAAGAGAATGGATTTTATCTTTTTAACATATGCACCTTACTAATTTTTATAATAACTCAATGATGCTGTGTTGAGTACAGAGGAAACTTTCAAACTCAAACACAAGATAGAGACTTTGTAAAGATAAGAGTGGTTGTCTTATTTTTAATCTAAATTCTGATTTATATAGACCAATCTGGTGCATCTTGGATTGAGAGAATTACTCTGTTTACTTTTACATCCATTACTTTCTTACAAATATTAACATTCACAGAATCTATTAATTTATTGCATGTTAATATTACAAATTAATAGAAATTATATAATTTTCAAATTTATTTATTAAATGCATAGATCATATGAAATTAAAGAGAAAGGATTTCACCTTTTTGGCATATGTGCCTTATTGATTTTTATAATAACTCAATGATGCTATGTTGAGCACAGAGGAAACTCTCAAACCCAAATACAAGATGAGACTTTATAAAGATACGAGTGGCTGTCTTAACTTTAATTTAAATTCTGATTTATATAGGCCAATTTGAAGCATCTTGGTTTTAGAAAATAAATATATTATGTTGGTTACTTTTACATCCATTACTTTCTTACATACATTAGCATTTGCGAAATCTTTCAATTTACTATGTGTTAATATTAAGAATTAATAGAAGTTATGTAATGTTCAAATTTATTTATTAAGTGAAATTAAAGAGAAAGAATTCACCTTTTTAATGTATGCACTTTAGTAATTTTTATAATAACTCAATGATGTTGTGTTGAATAGTGTTGTTGAGTTATAATAAAAATCAGTACAATGCATATGTTACAAAGGTGAAATCTTTTACCTTTAATTTTATATTATCTAGGTGCTTAATAAATAAATTTAAACATTACATAATTTCTATTAATTTGTAATTTTAACATATATTAAATTGAAAGATTTTGGGAATGCTAATAATATAATAAAGTAATGAATGTAAAAGTGAACAGAGTAATGTCGTCACTCTCAAACTAGGACACTTCTATATAAATCAGAATTTAGGTTATAGATAAGATAGCCACTCTTATTTTTGTAAAGTCTCTATCTTGCTTTTGGTTTTGAGAGTTTCCTCTGTACTCAAAACAGCATCATTGAGTTATTATAAAAATCAGTAAGGCATATGTTAAAAACGTAAAATCCCTTTTCTTTAATTTCATATGATCTATGCACTTAATAAATAAATTTGAACATTAAAAAATTGGTATTTCAGGGTAAGTATTAATAATTATATATTTTATTAATAGTTTGTATTGTCTCAATAAATTGTTTATTTGAATTCATTTTCCAGAAACTTTTTTATTATATTAAAAAAACAAAATTAATAATTTGTCAGAAGTTTGTTGAAACATCATCGTATATATCTTGTGAAAAAAGTTAGTTGACTTGATTATAAAACACTGTCCTATAAAAAGATGTTAAACTTCAAGTTTCTAGAAGAGGGTGTATATATATGTTTGTGCATATGCATATATTTGCATGTACATTGATGTAGAAATTGTCAAAGTATAGTTATGAATGTATATTTGTAGCTCAAAATTATAATTTCTCAATGATATTATTATATAAATATTTGAAAGCAATTAATTACTTGGGCTAATATTTATTTCATTAGAAAAGAGAGAAATCCCCAATGAATTCTGGATTAAAAATGAAATGCGAAGAGCTTTTCATTTTTGGAAAAGTAAGGTCATGAAAAATAATTCATAAGTATTTTTGTCATTTTAATTACATTTTTATGAATATTACTATAAAGATATTAACACAATTTTTATTTATCCACACAATTTCTCTTTTAAAATTTATATATCAATGTTCACAATTTATAAACAAATGTAATAACAACAACAATTTTTAATTTTTTTAGTTTTTAATTTTATTTTATGGTAAAGATTACATTTTTTCATCTTCATTGTTTCTTACAGTATTTTAAATTTATTGGAACATTTAACATTTTATTTCTAACATCCTGTAATATAAACTTATTGTAAAACTTGATATTCCAATCAAATGTATACAATTTTATATGGCATGTGTTAGTTTACAAGTAAAATAATATTTAATTTTGTTTACTATATATTTTAAAATTTAAAAAAACTTTTAATTTTACAAATTCTCACATTTCCATTTTAATGTTAATGATTTTAATTGTGTACAAGTCTTTTATCTGATATTAGTTTACAACAAAAATATTTGTACAATCTAAAACATTCTACTGTTTCATCAATAAATAATATTTGTTTCATTTCACCATTTTTTAACAATTATTTACTTCATTTTTCTCTAGAGCTGCAATTATGTTGTTATTTGAAATTTTGATAAAAAAATCTTATTAAAACTCTCTAAAATTGATATAAATATGCAATTTTATAAAAAAGTAGTAAAAAATATGCAGCATCAAATTTTTCAATAACAAATATTACCTTTTAATTTATATATATTGTACCACTGATGAATGTGTTATTTGAGAACACAACACTCTGCATTACATGTGGAATCATTTATTATTAAATGATCGAAGTAAATTTTAAAAGAAATAATTAAGTCTTAATAAAAGCAAAATATAAAATGTTTTGAAACTTGCAAAAGTAAAATGTTATGTCATCTTGTCCTTAAAAAAAAACAAATTATAAAAGAAAGTTTTAATATTTAAAGAGCAAGTAAGAAAAGAGGGGGGGGGGTAAATCTAAGTGGAAAAAAACAAGTTAAATCTGGCTTCCCCTTTTTATAAATTTAAAAAAAAAAAAATGTAAAAATGAAACTGATCTAAAATATATAATTTTTTTTTCATGTGTCATAGCATCAGCTGGGAAGTGAACCCGATAACCCGGGATAACTGCTTGTAAGGCGGCTGTGCTGACCACTCGACCACTAACGCTTGACAAAATATATAATTTGTAAATAAAAAAACTTTTAAATTTAAATTCCCTTAAAAATTGTTTGGCTGATAAAGAAAAAAAAAGAAGTAAAAACTTCCATGCATTAATTAAAGAAACAAAGGAAAGGACTACAAAACGTGATCTCATCAAAACGTTAGATTAATCTAAACAAGAATTTAGATTAAAACATAATGCTAAATTAATTAAGAAAACATAAATTAATTAAATCAGATTAGAGAATGATAACTGGAAAACAATGAGGAAGAAGCTTATAAAATGACTAAGAAATTAATTCATACATTATTATTATATTACTTTTTCATTATTAAGCAGCATTACTGTATTATAAAATTTTTTAAAGAAGAGATGATGGTGAAAAACCAGCAGCATTAACAGTATGCAGGCCTAGACAACAACGGAAGTATGTGACTAGCCTTTAATCTCAGTCCTTAACAGCAGATACTCTCCATCTAGAAGTCATGTTTGCCTTGTGTTCTGAAAATATGAAAAATCTCTCTCTTTCATTGAGATGTGAAGATCAGTTTGCACAGAGGTAAATCTCTCTCTACAGTAGCACCATTCAGTGCAAGCCAGGGTAACCAATAGAGGCAGGAAGATTTGTGTTTGAAATCCCTATCTAGGGTCTACTCTTCCTATATCCCCAGACTAGTTTTTAACTTGTGGCTTTCATTAATGAGGGCTTGTATCCAAAATTTCTCAATTATGAAAGCCACAAGCTAAAAACTAGTTGAGTTATATGATGAGTAGGAACTAGTATTTTATGCACAAACCTTACTGCATCCATTGATTACTCTGGCTTGCACTTAATGATACTACTGTATGGAGAATTTTGCCTCTGTGTAAACAGCTTGTGTAAGCATAAAGAATGGTGATCGTGTGATGTTTGGTGGCTTTTATAAGTGAAAGTAATTTTAAAAAATAAGCAAAATATTTTTTAGTTTTTCCAAAATGCAACTGCAAATGTATTAATTTCTGATAAATCTATCAAGTATTGCTTTAAAATATTAAAATTGTTTTCTAATTTTTATAATAATTTTAATTATTTTTAGGCAGTAACAGAAATGCCATATTAAGTATAATTTTCATAAGTTGGGATGCTCAGAACACTTTGATTTTTTTTGTTAATGTTACACTAGAAGTTATTACCTTCCATTTGTAAAAAATAGAATACACACATATAAAAACAATGTAATAATCTATACTTTTGATTTTTAATAATTATTACACAAATAAAGGGTAAAATAGTCATAAACCTTAACAAACTTTGCAAAAAGTAATGTCTTTAGTTATTACAAAGCATTTTTGAAGTAATCTTGCAAACAGTGAAAACACTGATTATTTAAAAAAATATATTTATTGACATAATAAAATTGTACAGTCTGACGTTGGTCTGGTAGATGTATGCCAGAACCATTCTCAGCACTAGCAGGTTGATATATGAGTAAATATGTACTATTTTGTTGGTATTGCCCACCCCTTTTGAGGTTGACCCAATAATGCTAACTTATCAGCTGGGATACATGTAGTGTGAAATCAATGCCTCTCTAGTAGAATCCAACATGTTGCAACATAGACTACTTCTTCCACGATACACTACAATGTGGATATATCAGTTCCAAAATTTATGTAGAGTCTGTGGGCCATACTAGTAGGCTCCATGTAGAGGATAGTATCTTGTCCTTGTTTTGAAGAACTTTGAGCCTATCACAAAATATAGCATTGGGGTCCAGTGTTGGTTGTGTGAACTTTGTCCTGCACCTTGTGTACCAAAAAGTGTATGTCAGGAAGATAGATAACCTGATAACTGTAAAGTCTCCAGAGAAGAGACAACCCCTGATGTACAGGATTTTATCCATTGCTATAATGCAGTGTTGAGAGATGATACTTTGAATACTGTTATAGCCTGGACATATATTTAACAGATGATTAAAGGTCTCCTCTCCTCTAGAACAGGCATGACAAATTGAGTCTATTTTATTTAGAAACCACTTATAGTATAAGAATGTATTAGTTGGCATGGAACCCATATTCACCTTGATCAGATAATCCAAAAGTTTGGGCTCCATTAGCAGATATTTAAATATTGTGGTGATTTTATGATTGCTGCACCCTAGGTGAGCATAAATAACTGTATTTTCAGGATTCAGCGGGCGATGTGCCTGCCAGATGTTGATTTTATCATTAAACTCTGTTGTTGAGTGCCCGATGTATAGAGATTGTTGTTTAATAATGGTGTCAAGCCATGTGTGTTTACTGGGGGGAGGTCTGTCAGTAGGTATTACAGTCTCTATAATATCTGATAGAGGGTATTTTTTTCCCAAGGTTTACTAAAAGTGAATGCTCTTTTTGGAAATTGATTGTCTGAATTGAATGGAGACCCATACCGTTCTGTCTCCTGTAAAACTGAAGTCTGCGGATGCTAATTGCAGTGGTCCAACCTCTCCATAAGAGCTGACCATAGAGCCTCCAAATTTGTAAGCTGAATGATTTGGTAACTGTCATTATTGGCAGATAGTAATTTATGCTCACCATAATCTTCATATTAATCAGAGCAATCTTCCCTTGTAGGGACAGGTATGTCCTTGACAGTGACTGAACCACCTTAGTAGCATTGCTTATGATGTATTTTTGTAGGCAGACAGACATAGCAGTCTGTGACTTGAAGATAGGAAACCCCAGAAAACACCGAGGTTCTGCTAAAAAATTGGATAGTATTTTCCTACCAGTGTTGATGCACCAGGATGATGACTTGTGAGGATTGATGGATAATTTATAATCTTTAGTATAATTGGTAATTATGGAATGAAGTGTCTTCAGATGTTACGGGATGGAAGAATCACAAGTATGTCATCCATGTATGTGAAAACCTTGATGTTTTTCTTAAGCCAGGCACATATATCCATGGAAGCTGATCTAGCTCTTTAATCAGAGGGTCAATGTACTTTATGAACAATAGACCACTCAATGGTGATCCTTGTGGTATGGATCTTTCAGGATTGATGGATAATTTATAATCTTTAGTATAATTGGTAATTATGGAATGAAGTGTCTTCAGATGTTACGGGATGGAAGAATCACAAGTATGTCATCCATGTATGTGAAAACCTTGATGTTTTTCTTAAGCCAGGCACATATATCCATGGAAGCTGATCTAGCTCTTTAATCAGAGGGTCAATGTACTTTATGAACAATAGACCACTCAATGGTGATCCTTGTGGTATGGATCTTGAAGGGGCAAATCCGTCTGAGTAATGTCCATTTATGGAAATATGAATATGCCTATTATTCAGGAGATTGTCCAATATCTGAATTATCTGTTTTGATATGTCCAACTGAGATAGCAATTCAAGAAGAATGTTGACATCTACTGTATCAAAAGCATTGGACACATCCAGTTGAACTGCCACAGGGTGGGATTTTCTGTTAGATCTAATGTGATCAAGCAGAATTTTCACTTCACCAATTGCAGTCAGTGATGATGATCCCTTCCTTGCATATTGAGAGCCCGATATATCTTGTAGAATGGCATTCTGAATTTTTTCTTTTATTATACCCTCCATGACTTTGAACAAAATTGGTGTCATTGATATTGGCTTGATACTGCTAAGAGAGGTAGGATCCCGGTTCTTTTTAATGAATGGGACCATGGCAATTGGATATAGGCTAGGAATTACTCTCCTTTCAATGGCGAGGTAGTTTAACATGTTTAATATAATCCTCACAGTGAAAAAATTTAAGTGAGTGAACACAAACTTCGGGACAGCATGAATCCCAGGATGAACACTGTCAGGAAGACCCTGCAACCTTCTGGTGATGACCTGGAGTGTAATACTATGATCTGCCTCTCCGGTTGTGCCCACCCACTCCAAGGCAGGGTTTGCGCGATGACCTAATAGCAGGTTTTGAAAGTGGCTATCTATGTGTAAAATCATATTCGCACCAGTAAGGCTGCCACCACTGATGAGCAATGAAGTAGAAACTTCCTATTTCTTTCTGGCCCCCAGAGCCCACCTGAGATAGCCCCGGGTCCAGCAATGTTGAGCTGGCAGGTATTTCTTTGCATTTTTGTAGCTATT
Organism: Epiperipatus broadwayi; assembly: GCA_028023455.1. Lineage (NCBI taxonomy): Eukaryota > Metazoa > Onychophora > Udeonychophora > Euonychophora > Peripatidae > Epiperipatus > Epiperipatus broadwayi. Next base: position 19,093 of record JAQFVV010013834.1, read on the forward strand.
ATCTCTGCTACTGCCGACTGTTTCGATCTGTATGAAGCTTTTAGATCAAGTAAGTAGTCAATATTGTGATCCTGACCATCAAAGTTTTTAATTTTCCAATTCAGGCTGTCCAATTCATGCATCAGTGTGGTTGTTCCCTTAAGCTTGAAGGCGTATAGAGTAATCAGCGACCGAATAATGCCTATAAATGTAGTCCAGGCCTTGACTGGGTGTAGGTTTATGAGGTTCACCCTGTGAAAAAGAATGTAGGCCTCTGAGAAAAATGCCTCAGTGGCATCGGTTTTAGTGAACATTCTGAGACTCCAGTTGACTTTAATTTGTTGAAAGTTGTTCAGCTCTAGGGATGCCATAATCGCAAAATGATCCGAAAAGGCTGTCGGTTGCAGTCTAGCCTCTATCCTATCGGCCGAGTAGAACATTAGACCAATGAGTGTGCGACTGTTTTTTGTATAGAATGAAAATGCATCAGGTGGAAAGAAACCTCTCCCATTGAGAAATACTTTGTTGAGTAGGGGTAAATATTTCTTTGTGAAGGACTCATAGGAGATGTTAAAGTCACCAAGAAGAATGGTAGGTGCATTGTTATTATTAGTAATTATGTTAATTGTGTGGACTATTTTCAGCAGTGTTGCATGAACATTGGGGCTGTATACATAAATCACATTGAAAGTATTCAAGGAGAAGGTAAACTCCATGGCAATTAGGTTCTGATCTAGATAAATTATTCTGAAGGAGGTTGGAGCCAGAAGACTATTTATTATTATCCCAACTACTCCCCTAGCAACATGACCTGTAGATAATTGGGTGAATCCTATTTTACTAAGTTCTGATTTTATGAAGTAGTTCGAGTTTAGGTGATATTTCGTTTCACCTTTGAACAACATATGTGATGAGTTTTGCTTAAGGAAATGCCTAATGGCATTAATACAACCAAGGGAATTTATACCTCGGACATTGACAGCAGAGATTAAACATTTGTTATCCATTGCAAGATGGCCCGCTAGATTCCACCGCAGGTGGTTTCAATGAAGTATTAGCAGACTCTTTTTTTTTTATTTATTTCCTTGCGGATGTTTGGAGGGATGTTTAAATCTGAAGTGGGGAGATCCACAGGCAAACCATTGGTAGGATAACTAGTTACCAAATCAGATGGAAGATTAATCTTGTGTTTCTTTTATGTGGCTCCTTTATGCTTATTGTTAGTTGCATTTGGTATTGTGGGTTTGGACCTTTGCCTCAGTGGGAATGCTATCTCTTCTTCTCCTGAGCTAGGACTAGATACAACCCATGGTTTTCTTTTATGACTGGTGTTAGGAGTGATGAATGTCTCCATCTCATCTGCAGACCAGGAAGTGGCAGAATCTACTGGTGTTTGGTAAGGAGTGATATTTTCATTACTCACAGCTATCAGTGTGTCACTAGGACTTGGTGAGATGTTATATTTACCTTGGGTGGAGTTAGGTTTCATTATTTCCATCTTTTTTTTGGTTTGGTTTGATCTTGGTTTATATTGTTTTCACCAGCCCTATTACCAGACGCTGTGATTATGAAGGAAGAAATCAATTAAAAGCAAGAAGGCAGTGCTTAAATTTTTTTTTATCTTGCCACTATTAGCCACTTGGGTTTTTTTAAATAAAAAGTATTTTGAAGCAATACAAATTAAAACAAAAAGCAAAATACCTCAATTGATGGCTGTAAGAATGCATTTGTTTTAAAAAATATGATTTCAGCATTATTTCTGGATTTCTCTGACCAAGTGCATTTGGATTAATTTTCCCTATAATTAACAATTATTTTATTTCATATTTATCTTGAGTTAATAACTTAGGAAGTAAAGCATTGAGTAATACCTATTTCTCTATATTGCACTATATGCATCTGTCAATACCATGACCTGCATTAGAATACATAATAGGTAATTTTGATTTTTTTTTCAATTTTTAAGCAAGCTTAGGACTTTATTTTAGATAGTAAATCCACAGATCAACTGGTTAAGAATTCCATTTGGCAATAAATGGATATTTAAACTATTGTAGATACAAAATAAAATAGGGATAAAAAAACTGCTCAACTCTTTATGCATCCTAATTGATAAACCTCTAAAGGTCTTTTCATCTCCATTTCTTTATAAAAAGTTCTTGAAAGAATCTTGCTCATTTTATCTACATAATTTTAAAATATATATTTGAAAGTATCTTATAATCAAATTGAAAGTAAAAGCTTCACAAATATAAACAATTTTATAATAACATAAACCATTACATAAACATTTTACATCACATTTATTCTGCATATTCTGCAAGCATGAAGAATCAAAGTACTAAGTGACATCACAGACAAAATTCCCTTTTTAATTTCTATTTATTGATGTTATTCTGATATTCATAATAAACATTATGGCAAATTTATTAAGTTTATTAAAAAACAACTTTTATTTGTAAAAAACTTTATCTTTTTAAAAAAATCTAAAGTAAGTGTTAAATAGTGACATAATTGTATCACATTATCAAAATTTTGCATTTTAATTTAAAGTCAGTATTAGAATATCTGTTCAATTGGTTAATGTCAATCCCAAGTCTGTTATTTATAATGATATTTGCTTTAATAATTAAAAAAATGATTGTTAAAGAAATCAATTAAATATAGAAAGTTGCTTTCAATAGTTATTGGTTTTGAGGGAAAAAGGCATAAATTTATGTAGAAATTGTATGATTAAAATTTAGTGCTGTGTATGGTTTGTAGCAGTGGTAATCCTTAGAGTTCAAACCCATAGATAATGGCTCAAACTTTTTATAAACTCCAAAATTATATTAAAATTTAAGAAAAACTGCTATGCTGTGTATCTATTTTTAGATATTTGTATATATACATCTTCAAAAACATTTTTTTTTCTATTGATGAAAACTCTATTAATTATTAATAGTTGTCAAGTCAGCATTGATTTCTTGTAATCATATATTATCTGTATAATTTTGCAGGTTAATTATAGAATATATTAACTGGAAAATAAAGTTCATCCATCTTGTTACTAGTCATACTTTTCTGTTTTCACCAATCAATCTTCAAAAATATAATATATATGCATACTTACTTATACATGCCCAAACTAAAAAGTTGAACTGTTTACAAAAATTTACTTTTAAGTTCCACTTTAAGCCAATAAACACCACATAATCACTATTTCTTATGCTTGTCCGAAACTAGTTTGGGGATATTGGATGAGTAGGCACTAGATGAGGATTTTATGCACAAGCCTTCTGGCATCCATTGATTACTCTGGCTTGCACTGAATGGCAATACTATATGGAGAGTTTTTGCCTGTTTAATTTAAAGTTCCACTTTAGTTAAAAATTAAAAAAAAAAGTAAATACAAGAATAGTAAAACATTCTGGCTTTTGGTTAAAAAAAGAAAAGTATATCATTTTCTAAAATTACATTGTGAGATATTAACAGGAAAGAAAAATTTGTGATATTAAGACCTTGATTTAATCATTGGCAATTTTTGAATTTACTTACTATTTGTGATGAAATACAAAATTTATATTGTAAATAAAATATTAAAAAGCATTTAAAAAACACAAATCATCTTTTTAAAGTTTATATACAGTTCAATATTCATTATTTGTGCTAATTAAATATATTATTTAAATATATTCAGCATAATAAAGTGAAAACAAATCTTATGTTTTTTTAATTTTTTATTTGCTTGCAAATGGTCATTACATTCAAAAAATATTTCATTCTTTTTTTTCCTACGATCTTGAGCACTGCAATATGATTATATAGAACGCGCTTTCATGCGTAATGGAGAATAAACTTTTGATACTGAAATGAGAAATATATTTTATTTTATAAATAATTAGTCTCATATCATACTATTTCCAACTTTTTTATATATTTCAACAATACTATTTTTATATCAAAACTTTATTCTTACAGATTTGATTGTCCTGCAATCATCAACAAAGCTCTTTTTAAAGAACTCTGACAATGACTGCAGGACAGTTGTGTGTAAGAAAGTTGGAAATAGTATGATATATAAATATAGAAATCAATACATAACAAAAGGAAGTAGAAGAAAATTGTATTACTTCCATAAAGAATTAGATTCAAGTAACTTTTTTTTCAAAAAATACATAAAATAAAATTTGGATAAGTCACTTTAAAAAATGTTGTTGCTTGGTTGATTAAATAATAAATTACCATATACACCTTATATAAATACTTCTCAATGCAAATTAATATTATAGAAGTTATTTCTCCTCACTTACAGTTTCAACTGTTCAGCAGGCATTATCAGAGTTATAATATTAAAATATATATAATCATACAATTAATACTTATCTATGCTGGACACAACTGTAAGCAAGAAGAAATAAATTCTACTATATTAAATTGCATTGAAAAGTGTTTATATAAGGTGTATATGGTATTTTAAAATCACTGCAATATAGAATAACAAGTGGAAAGAAATTAATTAAATAATCAGAATTTTAGAATGTATGACATCACTTATAATATATATTAATTTTCAAAATATCATTGCCTGATTGATTAAATAATCAGAATTTTAAAATGTATGGCAGAAATATATCATTATATATATATAAATTTCAAAATATTTTGAAGCCTTAGAAAAAACGAGATTTATTTCTTGTTTTTTACTAAGTTTATTTTCAATTTATTTTGTAATCAAATGTTTTGTGTGATTTTTCCAAATTGTTTACTTAGCTGTGTTTTTATTAAATTATTTTGAAATTAATTTCAGTTCATTTAATTAAAATAAAAGTAATAATAAACAAAATATTTTCTTTTTTAAAAAATTAAAAAAGAAAGGTATAAAGTATATTAAACAATATAAAACAGAATATATAAATATTTACATGTGAGTCAGTAAAAAGTTTAAGTAGTTGCTTGTCATAAATGAATAAATTTGGATCAGAGATAAATATTTTATTTATTGTAATTATTTCGAATGGAAAATACAATAATTATTTTATGTTTAAAATTTTTTTTTATAGATGACTTTTTAAATAGTATCGCAATAATTTTTGTTGCTGACTGTTTAGGAACCTAAAATTTAATTTTATTTAACTGAAAATATGTTAAAAGTGGTAAGCATTGATTTACAGCATTTTTTTAGTGTTTTCAATTGAGTACTCTATGGATACTAGCTTTGCCATTTCTATGTAGTCCAATTTATATTATAGACCTCACAACTATCACTATAACTTTATGCATTTAATTACATAATGTATTAAATTAATCATCATTATCATTTTCAATCATTGTCAATCTATAGGGTAAAGGTCAATCCTAGTTTAACCCAGTTTTTCTGACTTCTAGCTGTTCTTCTCTATGTCATGCCAGGAAATTTTCTTATTTTAAATCATCCATCTCACATGTGATCTCTTTCTAGGTTTTTTAAATCTCTAGGAATCCAGTTTAAGAATACAGCTGTTGGTATGTCCAGCCAAATTTCACTTCAGTCTCTTAATTCATTCAATGATGTCACCAATATCTATTTATGCGAACACTCATATATTTAATTTTTGACTCCTTCCAATTACTCCTAACAGATATCTTTTCATATTTCATTGAGGGATCTGAAATTGCTATATTGCTGTATAATGTTATACTTATAATTGAAGTTAAATATCTTGTGCCATGGTTGTAGATAATGACATTAAGAATTGAATACAAAATTGATGATTTTATATATTGAGGTTATTTATTCTCTTATGTTATCAATTTGTTTTTGTGATTTCATCTCCAATTTTTTTAATCATTGAATAGAAAATTTATAGCAACTAATGGAGAATTAGTAAATTATAAAGATAATAATTTATGATATTTATTGTTCAACAAGTAATACAAAATATAATTTAAACATATGTTATTAGACTTTAATTGGACAGTAATTAGAAAGACTATTATGATAAGTGTGTACATTAAATGATTGAGTTTAGGCTCACTTATTTTTACAAAAAATAAATTTAATTATATAAATATTTAAATTATTTTTTTGAAAGTTTAATTACTGCTGACATTAGTATATATAGTTTTAAAATGATGTAAGGTTTTACTTACATAATAAAAACACAAGATTAAGTATATTAGTTAGCAAATTTTTAGTAAGCACTCTTCAGTGTTTATAATAAAAGATATGAAAGTTTCATACTTTTAACTATATATATATATATTGTTACCTTGACAACAATTTGTAATTTTTGATTGTTATCTATATTGGGATTGTCTAAGTGTTGACTGGTTTCTAATGGTTATATATATATAAACCATTAAAATGTAAACATTACAAGCATTATATAAACCATTGTACAATTACAAATATCAAGTAACGCCCTCTGTTTAAAAGTCTATATCTCAATAATTGCGCTATCATTTTGAAGTTCGCTATTATTGAGATGTAGACTTTTAAACAGAGGACGTTACTGGATATTTGTAATTGTATAATGGTTTATATATTTGTATGATTATTTCAGTTAGTGTTAACGGTAACTTTCTTTTCATATATATATGTATTTGCAAAGAAATCTTGTTAAAAGCTATTGGCATGCTCATTTGATAATATTTATATATAATGTACTTTTAAAATCTTATGATTATATATATATTAAATGTACAATAAAACAATCTTTAAAAAGAGCAGAGCTCCACCAAGAATGCTAATTTCTTAGCATCAAAATTATTTTTTACTCTTCTTTTACTATATAGTTGAGATTAATTACATTCCCATTTACTGACAAATATTGAATAAGTAATTAGATATCTATGGTTTAGTTACCTGATAAGAAAATTTTCAGTCTAGTTACAAATTAAAAAAAAATTTTTGATTGTGCCAGATTAGACAGATTGTAGACATAATAAGATGATGCATTATTGCTGTATTATAAAATTCTTGTATATTATCTGTTAAATTTTATATTATATACTATAGTAGTTTTGTTTTATAAAATAAATATAATATAATCTACAAATCAAATCTGGATTAAATTTTTGATATGGAGATAAATATTAAAAAAATATCCGTAGGGGCAAGTGAAGATCGCTAAAAATACTTAAGATACAATTATTCCAAATAAACACAATGGTTTAATTCTAATTTCATATTTAAATTTAAAAATTATATAAAAATAAATACACAATAATAGAGATATAAAATCTATTATCATATATATATTATAACGGTCGGGGATGATGATAAAGTATCCAGCCTTACCGCATCTGCCGACAGAGCGCCACTAGGCTACTTTGAACATAGAAAATTTATAAAGTCGACAGATACGCTGTTAAGACCGCAACCGCCAGCCCAAGTCATTAGCTCAAGTAGATGCATAAACTTAATATTTATTAAAATATATTTTTAATAATAAAGAATAAAAAAATGCAAGCACTGTCAGTTTTAATAACACAAAAAAAGATTTTATTTACATATATAATTAATAACACGCAAACTTTAAAAAAATAATTTTTATAACACAAGAAGAAATTTATGTTTTATTCTGTTCCATTATTATTTTATTTGTTTTTAACTTTAATTTTAAATTTTAGAATGTTAAGTATAGATGAGCTACCTAGATGCTTTAAAAGACTTTCAAACAATTGATTCCGGGCTAAAGGTCTGCAGCCACACCAGTGCTCGCTTCCAGATATATATCAGCAACCAATGCAATATGAACATGTTAGCATAGAATCACATGACAGGAATGTGCATCTGAACAACATGATATTATTGGAGAAAACATGAGCTTCAACCAGTATAGGAATGTGCTTCTATCTGGCGAAGGAATCATGTATGTAATAATAAGAGAAAAATACTGCGTATGGATGAGAGAGCGGTCTTATCTTGCTGACTTATCTTCTCAATCCATAGAACTGGAATGGGTCAATGGCACAGGAAATACCTCTGCATCCATTTTAACGATATGACTACCTCTCTTTGGGGTCATGCATTCAGTTGGACTCTTAGCCCTAGGTGCTAACACACTTCACATTACATTAATATAAACGTCCATATATCTCTCCACCAGCATTGACACAACTATGAAACAAATAGTCCGAAATCAAAACCCTCTTTAAAAGTAACATATTTAAACTAGTCTAGCAGCTACCTACACTCAACTAACATTTAAATCATTTTATTATTTTAATTCAAAACAAAAATCTTTAGTTTAATTAAGGTTTTAAAATCATTTTTAAGATAAAATTTATATTTTAACTTATTTTTTTTACTGCAAATTTATATAACCTGCTTTTCTTTTTAAATTTAATAATGCACAGATAACAATGTGTTTCTATTTTTTAAATTTAAGTTTGCAATCGCAAACCCCTACCCTATTACAAACAGATATTAATTTAGCATGAATAAAAATATAAAAAAATACAATACATTTTTTTTTTAAAGAGATTACGTTTAAGACTTTAAATAAGAGTTTATAGAAATAAAATTCAGGTTTGCTTGAGAGAGAAAGTCTATTATTCATTTTAAAGATAGATAAAGTTTGAAGATTTTGAATTTAACAGTTTATATTTCATTTTATTTTTTATAAATTATACTTTCCTTTATCCGTGCTCGTTCCCTTGCGATGAACATTTATGAAGACTTGTGACGATTTATGAAGATGCATTTTACAATGTTTTCTGAAGACAGTACCAGTGGTTTGATCCTGGGATCCGTGGAGATGAAAACTGCCTTTGGCTGGCCGCACCGAAGGAAGCACGATGAAGCTAATTACATTTTTTTTTTGGTGACGGCGATAACTTTTAAAATTATTTTTACAGATGAATTCAAAACTTTAATTTTCTGATTCTCTCTCTAACTAATTAATTATATTTTGGATTTTCCTTTTTATAGTCATCAGGCACCTTATCTCTGGAATGCACGGATTCATCAAACATATTTCATTATTTATATTTTATTGGTTAATTCAGTTTGTGGCCAAGTAGATTTTGGGTTTATGGCTAAGTAAATTTTTCCACTGAGGTCTGTGTCTCTATCTCTGGGCGGGAACTCTTATCTATTTCGTAATCATTTATTTAATTGTGATTTTGCCTTAAAGATCTGTTTGTAATTTTTTTATAATTAAAAAAAAATCTTCACTATTATTAAAAAGGTTTTTATTATATATTTTATTTAAAGATTAGAATCTTTGCTTCGATTCTATAATTTATTTATTTTTTAAAGCTTATTTTAATATTTAAATCAATCTAACATATTAATAAATTAATAATTCGTTATTTGTGCATTTTGACAGTTTGTTTTTAATTCTGTATTAGATAAAAAAAATTACTATTAAATTTGAATGTAACGCATATATATATCCCGTTACAATATATATATATATATAAAGCTAGATACAATAGTATTCTATGATTCAAGATAAATTGATTGTGTATAGAATAATGAAGTAGTTAATAAATGATCACTTTGTGTCTGTATTTGTAAGAGTAATATATACGCGATATATATTTCACACAAATAAAATTATGAGTATAAAGTTAACAAATGAATGAAATATAATAAATAAATCAAGTGAATATTGAGTTTATTAGCTTAGTACTTTCAAAGGAATACCTTCATTATCAAAGCTGTGTGCTAAATGAATTGTGAAGTAGGTTTAAGATTATATTATTTTGGAGATAGTAGAAAATATAATATTGGATAAATTATTTTGAATTTAATAACAAAATGTATTTCTACAAGAAGTGCTCCAATAAAAGATAACTTCCTTGAACATGACATGATCACCAATTCTTATGCTTACATAATGTTAAAACAGTAATAACTTTCTCTATACGGTAGAGTCACCCATTACAATGGATGCTAAAAAGTTTATGCAATAAATTCCCTATCTAGTTACTGCTCATACAATATCACCAGACTAGCTTCTACTTTGTCATTTTCAAAGTGAGAAGCCTTGAATCTCAAAGCACTGTACCGATTGTGTTTCACCAAATATAAGATCTGGTTTCATATTAATTTTTGCTTCAAAGACACTGTATGACTTATTTTTAGGGCAGGTCTTACTTTTTTCATGTACAAAAATCTATATTTATTCAAGTACTTTTTCTATTTACAGAAAGCTGTAATATGCTTAACTTGAGAGCATCCCACAATTCCTTTCTTGTACTCCCCAGAATAGCTCTTTCTTTTTTCACTCATCTTCTCTGGAGATCATAATATTCCATTTAAATTTATCATTAAATTAAGAGTTAATTGAAGTCTTTCAACAAAAACTATAAGCACAAAAATTTAGAAAATGTTTCTGTATTTCACACATGTGCATTAAGTACATTCAGTATCACACATGTGCATTAAGTACATTCATTATAATATACATGGTGTATTGAATTATGATGATTCATATATGAAATAACTTCGATATGTCCATTCATTATCAAGCATTTTTCAAATTACTTGTAATAGTCCTGCTTGAGTATTGTTTTTTTAAATTTTTCTTTGGGAAAAAGTTTTATGATTTAACTAAATGCTAAACTTCTATTAAAATATTTTAGGAGGAAAAAAAAATGTTTAAGTAATTGAGAAATCAAATTAATTTTACGTTTATCTTGAATATTTAAAAGCTACCATGATGAACATCTAAAACTAAATCAAGCATTCTAAATCTGAATATTAAATAAAACGATCACCTAAAAGTATATAAAATAACATTTATAAATTGTCTGATATACTGACTTGTGTTAGATAAATTATTTCTCTATATCAGAAGAATTTTATTTGTCAAAAATTATCAGGAAAATACAAAAGAATCATATAATTTACATTACATTTATTTAGCACATTAATGACAGAAGTGTTTTTTTTTATATTTATTCATTGCTTTATAATTCAATACATACATCGACCATCTATGTGGCTGATGAGCTGAACTAGGGCTTATATAAGGAGTAGGGCTTATATTGTAAGCATTCTGAAAAATTATGCTAGGTCTTATTTTCTGGTTAGGTCTTATTTTTAGGGAAACATAAGACATTTTTGGATCTAATGCAATTATCCAGCCATTTTATCTTTTTAGTTAACTATAAAGGTATGAGACCAAAATGGAAACACTTTAATGTTTTAATCCAAGCTATTCATTTGGGCAGTAATACAGATCAGAATTCAGTCCATTATCTAAACACATTGTGATTTCTGGTCTTTTAATAATAATAATCAACAATATCCTTTGGCCAGGTTTGGTATTAAATGAATAAAACCACGTGATTACCATTTATTTTGCCTACCCAATCTGCTAAAACAGTAACAATTCTCTCCAGACAGTAGTCCTACCCAGTGCAAACTAAAAACACTAAAATATCTAAATACTGAATTAGGTTTAGATCTGTATGACTATACAAATTAATTAGTTTGAATTAAAACATTATGGGATAATAGCTTTATGGTTAAAAAGTGAGACCTGCATTAAATTTAACTATTTAAGTACAGTGCTCTCAGATCTAAGACTTCTTACCAATAAAAGCCACAAGTTAGAAACTAGTCTGAGATATTGGATAAGTAATCCCTAAATAGGGATTTTGATGCATAAATCTACTAGCATCTATTAAACACTATGGCATGCACTGGGTGGCGCTACTGTATGGAGAGAGTTGCTACTGTTTTAAAAGAAACTGTGAATAAAAATACTTAATCTAATTCTGACATTTTTTTATTCATGTATATATGATAATGGCCACGATTTTGAAAAGTTAGAAATCATATATTGAGTAAGTGAAAATTAATGAAGTAACCAAAATTTATTATATTTCATTGATGTAAATAAACATGGCAAAATTCATAAAAGTAATGGAAACTTTTAGATAATGAATAATAAATTATAAAAATTAAAAACTGTTAATTTGTACAGAATAAATTTTTTTATAAGAATGAATATAAATAAACTAGGTATTGAATTAAAATAGATAGAAATAATAAGTGTATGGCTTTATTAGTCAGAAATTCAAAGTGTAAATGTTGGAAGAGGCAGATCTAGGAGGCATATTAAGCTTCAGAGCATGAAATTCTACAACTGCATAGTCCATGCAAAGTTTTAAAGTAGATTTATAAACAATATTTATGGTACAAAAAAACATCCTAGAGTTGATTTAGATTTGTATTCAACTTAATAATGATAGAAGTGATATTAGATTTTAAGAAAATAAAAAGAATTGACCCAACAACAAACTATTAAGATACTGAAAAAAAAAATCCAAATCAATTTGTATTGTTTAAAAAATAAAAAGGGAAACAGGAAAAGTAAGATAGCAAAAAAGCTTTAAGTTATCAGTAAAATAATGAGCAAAATATCAAAGAAAAAGAGATAGAAAATATTTCAAAAATGTAAAGTTTTGAAATATGTAACGAACCTAAATTTTACTGTGAAATGTGAAACAGATTTTAAGTTAGAAAGGGTGTATAAGAATATAGCATTAATTAAAAAACAAATTTCATATAATATGTGATAAAATAATATAGTATAAATGTATAAAGCAATAACCCAATATTATGAAATATATATATATATATTAATAAAAACTGAATGTGTTGAAAATATGGAAAGAATATATGTCTTTGTGTAATAAAAAATAAGTAATCTTTTCTGTTAATTAAAAAAAAAGTAAAGTTGTCTCAAATGAAATATGATGGGCGGTAATAAAGAAAAAAATTCTCAAACTTTTAACTGTAATAAAAAAAACAATAAATTAATAACATCACTTAAGTTGTTAAGGAGCATGAATAAAAGAGGGTTTGCTAAAACTGTAATTTAATATGAGACTTAAAAAGCATAACCATAATATTTTTTCAACAGTTACTAATTTAATAGAAAAAATGACAATGAAATAAAAATTAAAATAATTAGTTTAATATTATATGCGGTTAAATTATTAATGAGATTGAGGAATACATGTATTTTTACTATATTAGTTATACTTCTATCTGAAATATTTGAATTAAGTTAATGCAAAGGAATAAAAATACCCATTCATATGTATATAAGTTTGAATCAAAAGAAAATGACTCCATACTGCTATTTATGAACAATGTATGTATCATGGATTTGGCATATTATGGAGATTTAAAAATTATAAATGCAAATAATATTATTACTAACTTAAAAGTTTTGAAATTAGTTAATATTTTGATCACTATTGTATTGGGTGCTATAAAGTTATTCTAAAAACTGGGAAAAGGAATCTAATTATATAGTCATCTCTTTTTAACTATGATTATGCAAATGTCACTGCAATTATCAAACATCCATAAATAATCATTTACTCAAAGGAATTAGCATTTTTTCATCATTTCTCAATTCCTAGTATTACTTCTCCCCCTAGCTCTGACTCATTGCATCCATCCATTGTAATTGCCCTAAATCTTTGGAAGCAGAAACTTCTAATAAATATTTTCAAAGATATTGTCTTTAAATATAGAGACATAAGCATGATGGTTAGTATATTTATTTTATTATTAAGTGTATAAATAAGACTTAAAAGATGTTCAAATAAGTAAATACACAATGATTCCATATACTGAATTTTATTAAATATGATTTACCTAACTTTACTAATTCTGGGTATTAATGGTTAGGATTACTGTTTCATGACCTTAAGTATTATAAAAATTAAGTATTAAGTTTAAATATATTGCTATATCAGTGGACAATTCTCAGTATTATGCTAATAAATTGATTAAAAGACTTGTTTACTTTAAATATTTATATGGCAAGCACTGTTATCTTAAATGTCCTTTAATCAACATGCTTTTAAATTATTTTCACTTTAAATTTCAATCAATATTATAATTCTAATTTTGTTACTAATTAATCTATTCTTTTAATATATTCAGTTCCCCAAATAAGACATTTTATGTATATGTATTTTGACTCAGACTCGGTTTATATTAAGATAGTAAATTTTTCAAACTTTAATTGACAGGATTCATTCTACTCCACCCTCCAACTCTTCAGCCATCCATGGTTACATCTAAACTTCAAGTATAACATTATACTTGTACTCAGTCAAACATTACAGATTCAGCTTACTCATCCCTCTTCTGTGTATTTAAATGGATAAGGTCATATATTGATAATAAGCATTTTATTTTGATATATAATTTAAGCAGTAATAGTATATTGATATAAGTATAGTACAGATAAGTTATTATTTCTAACATTTTATTAAACTAGAAATAAAATTGATTAATGGTTTTATTTTATTTAAACATTAGAGATATTTTAAGTTTATAAAACATTCTATAAATGTTTTCATAAGCATTTATAAACTAGTTTATTTAGATAGGGAATATCATTAAATTTAATGTAAATTTACATTACTATATGTAATATTTGATTAGTAAAGTATATCAGAACTTAATTATTTATTGATTTGAATTTGGATTCATTCAATTATAAATTAAACAGATATCTTAAACATATATCATTGTTTAGGACAATGATATATGATTTCACTGCTTATTTTAGTTTATTTTGGATAATGAATAGATTTGGTCATAATTGAGGTGATAATCTTGTTTGTTTTCTTTTGTTTTAAATGCTATCTGAATAAATTAGGTTTTTAAAGATTGTCATCAGTATTTTAATTTAGGGTAGTGGACAATTTAAATAATTATTTATTAGAAACATTATTGTTGCATAGTGTAACTAATGACTAAACTAGATAATTTTATATAGGTTATATCAGAGTTACTATTTATTGGGACATGATTTGCTCTGTTATAAATAATATTTAAACCATAAGAGCATTTCTTTATTATGTTTTATTTTTGTCAGTAATAAATGATCATCTAAAATCTGTAGGAAATTTTTTTTATTTCATGACAACTGCTGACCAAACCAGTAGAGATATGGAGTAGATCAATTATTATCTCGTTACTATATATATATGAAAAACAAAAACAAGTTTTATATACATAAACTTGCTATCACTTGTATTTATGATCAATAGATGGAGCTTTACCAAGATCTCCAAACAAGCGTATTTTTGTTTACATAACCATCAGAGTCAGAATTAACTGTCTCTTTCATTGGCTCCACCCTCAGATCAGCTGATTTGCTATCATCAGTGAAGGATAGGAGTTAGAAACTATATCTAAACACTAACTCCAAGTGTTTATGCAACAAGTTTCTATCAGTTTGCAAGCATGAAAAAAAAAATGCTTGTTTCGAGGTCTTGGTAAAGCTCCATCTATTGATCATATATAGATATATATGAAAAACAATAATTAGATAAAATGGAGGTTTGAACATCTGAATATCTTGACTAGAAATGATAACTTTGATTTTGTATTTAAATACAATGATTGTACATTAATTAGTTTTATAGCTTGAATTCATTCGCAGTCAAAAATACATACATAATCTTAAACGTTTTAATCTAATTTATACACATCTTACATGAATGGAGATGCTTTTTTATTTAGCGAAGTATAATACATTCCACTATAATTAAGCATATATCAAAAGAATTATGTAACCAATCAAATTAGATTTGACTATATCATTTTTTTTACTATAGCACTTAATTATTACATATGTATACAAACACATATAAGTATAAGTTAAGGCAAAACAACATTAATTAAATTGCATAACAATTTCTGCAGATATTTTTCCAAAAAAATTATAAAGAAGGTGACAAAACTAATCACCTGCTGAAAAAGGAGGATATATTTAGTGTTTTTTTCTTCTTTATTTTAACTTCTAAGTTTTAACAACCAATAATTTGTATGACTAGCTGAATAAAATTCATGATAATTATCTGAAAAAATTGTATGATTTTTGGGAAATATTTAGTTTTATTTAAAAAATAAACGTTTCACTTGGATTTGAATTCAGGTAGTGGATATGGCAGGCAGATGTGTTTATTACTATACCACAAATGCTTTTTGTTTTTGCAAATATTTTAATTTAGAAGCCCTTAGAAAATAAAATATTTTGAAAGTTTTTATTGAATCCAATTCTTTGAAATTTATGAATTTTGTAGATATGTAAATATCAAAGTTGTTCTGTATTGCATAATTCTATCCATGGTGCTCTTACTTTTCAAATATTATTAATATAATTTTTTAATTAGAAAAAGTGTGGATTTACAAACAATGAGGATTGCCTATTCCTCAACAAGCTTTGTGATAAATGCTTAGCCAGAGCCAGCATTTAAAATATCTCTGTCAGAAACCCCCCCCCCCCCCCAAACCTTTGACCTACTCTGGTACCTCTCTGAAAAGTGCCAAAGCAGGAAACCATGGTCAGGGGTTTGGGGGGGAGGGTTACTGACAAAGATATTTTAAATGCTGGTCAGGGGTTGGGGGGGGGTTCTGACAGAGATATATTAAATGCTGGCTCTGGCTAAGCATTTATCACAAAGCTTGTTGAGGAATTGGCAATCATCATTATTTATAACTTACAAGCTTAAGAGATAGGGTCATGTGATCTATAACTCTTATTTTGACTAAGTATAGATTTTCATCTTATATGAATTACCTTCAATGAACTGATAAATTTATAAAAAAATCTTTATAAAATTAGGTGTTCATCTATTATTTGTTGAAATATAAAATTTAAAATTGATTTCCATTGAATGTTTCACTGAGTGAGTTAGTATGATAACCATTCTCTTGTTCATTGGATATTGCTTCATATGCTATGTTTTTTTGGTCTAAAATTAACATATAATAAACTTACCATTTTTTTCACATCTTAACTTGTATTAAAAAGTTTTTTGCTTTAAATTACATTATTATATTTTTAAATATGTATGTTAAACATTGATTCTTCTCTAAAATCTTCAAAAACTAAGATAGTATAAATTTTTAATATACTTTGTACATTAGCATATGACTGTTCTAGATAAAGAAAAACCTTTGGATTTCTTCCTCAAACGCTTGATTTGTTTTATTAAAACACTGGTTATTTTTTTTAAAGCTGTCAAAGTTTACGAAAAAGAAAGACAATTCTTATGCTTGTATTTATATGAAACACAAATTATGACCATCACACAGAAGAATCTAATTATTTGTTAAGTTTGGTGACTGAAAGCAGAGATATTAAAAATCACAGCTATACAATTAAGCTAACATTTGATGTTAATTTTATGTGTTCAATTTTCAAATAAAGATCATTTCTAAATAAAAGAAAAGCAAGTGGTTTCATAAAATTAGAAAAAGTGAAGAATAAAATGGTTTGAGGGTTAGATGTGTGTTTGACTATATAGGTATAAATAATAAAATCTTAAAAGCAGTAGAATTATTATTATTAAAATTTTGAAAAAGAAACATTGTGTTTATTAATGATATATTGTATGAAGTGACAAGATTAATTATTCAACTTGATGTAAAATACCAAATCCAGATAAGTTTATGCACCAGCAAGTTCTTTTTCTGATCAAATAGAAACCTTTCATGTATAAAATGTATAAAATACTGTTTTCAAACTACACAATATTTTAAAATTGTTGTGAAATATTTTAATTTTAGAATTTGAAAATATTTGAAGAATTGAAGTTCTTTAAGTTAATTTAGATATGAAGATAGAATTTAAAAAATGATAAAATATAGTGGGAGAAAATACACAATGTACATTATTAATTTTGTCTTTTAGAAACAACTTATGACATAGAAATATAAAAATAAATATTCAGTATAACTGGATTATATTTTGACTACTAAAATTATTTGGTAAATTTGATGTTGCAAATGATTATCAATATAAGAGCTAATGACCTGTGCCAACTGATGAGTACTGGTTCAACGTGAAATGCATCTTAAGTGTCATTTGTCTTTTATTATATCTTTATTTATATAAAGAGTAAAAAAGAAAGAGGAAGTATGGAGATTATTAAAATAATCAAATAATATGTAAAATAAGTATTAACTCAAAATAAAATAAATAAAACAAAATAAAAGCTAACAGACTGACTTCAATAATAAATAAAAGATATTAGGCTAAGAACTTCTAAATAAATAAAAAGAACAATGACAATAAAAAAGCAGTAATTGGTTAGTAATTTTTTTAAAAAAAGTGTGACAAGATAAGCAAAGAAAATTGGCAACATGCTAGTATTTAGAATAATTAAATATCTAGAATTGTATAAAATTATAAAATAGACAATGATTTAATAAATATAACTATAAAATGGCAATGAAAGAATAAAAGTTTAATAATTATAAATACATTTTGATAAAATAGTACAAATTATTTTAGGTATAATAAAAAAAGATCAATATTGTTATCAAAAAACAGAAATAACTTCATAAAGTGTGTGAAAATATTCTATAAAAACTATAAAGTAATAAAACATAATAGCCTATACAATGATGTCACTTAAAATGTGACATATATTCAATGAAGAAATGAAGTCTGCAAATTAAATGCAGAAAAAAATTGAAGATTTGAGAAAAAATATAAAATCATTTTAGATTTTTACAAAAAGCACATAAAAAATAAGAAAATTATGGCTGTAGTTAACCATCAAATATCTAAATAAGATTTAACCAGATGACTGAAGGAATGCAGTAATAATATATATTTGGCATAAGGGGGAAAAAGATATTAGAATTTAGTAGATTTACCAGAGTCTCTGCAGTGATTACATTTCGGAACATCAGAATAACAACCCATTTTTATGTCAATAGATTGAAAATACATAGCAAAGAAAAGGTAAAACAGGTTGGCACTTAATAATTATTATTATAACTATGTTAGATTATATTATTTGGTTAGTTTATTTTCTGCATTAAGTTAACAAATATAATAAAGTTTAAAAAATCATGTTGATGTTTTTCCAGGCAGTGAATAATCATATGATTGTACTTTGGCAGAAAAATCCTTATTAATGTTTTCATGCATTTAGAATAAAGATATATAAAATTGGAAATGTGTTTTATTTGGAGTGAACTAATTTGTTTATTAAAATATCTAGAGACATATGAGTTTGAGTAATAATAAAAATTCATATTAAGTCATCAAAAATGCAGAGTAAAGTTTTTATAGAGAAAAAATAACAATGCTAGAAATTCACAAGTTGTATGTTTTAATTTATGCATTTATTTGGTGATGACATTTTAAAGATTTAAAAGTAGTCTAATGAAAAATTTAAAGCCATCTTTGGGCAAAGAAATTGGGTATTGTGAAATGAATCAACATTAAAAGAGAGCTAGATGTCTATAGAAGAAAACATTTTCTGTAAAAAAATGATTTGAAAAGTAGATATTCATGCAGTTGTGAATGGACTTTAAAAGATTAGAAATTGCAAAGAATTATTGAATTTTTTGCTTTGAATGGTTTCTTGCAATACTGTTTATCAAAAAGTAAAAAAAAAGATATTACTGATATTGCAATATATTACTATTATAAAAAAGTATAACCAGATTTAAAATAATTTTATTAACAAAGTTTTAAAGAGATATTATCACCAGTATTTGTGTGCAATACATTTTTAGTATGGTTGTCATACTACATGAAACAATTGACAAAATAAATCATAAACGCTGACTTTTTTAATAAAATATTTACAACTTGGAAATAACCTACAAAAGATTCCAAAAATAATTTATAAAACAACGTAAATGTCAATATTTATAAAATGGTTCAGTAAAATTTTGATAATTATGAGAGTGTAGGAGCTGAAGAAAAAGTTGGATCTTTAAGCAGCTGGAATGTTTGCACAATTATTAAATGATGGGAATTATCTGACATGAAAGAAAGTTTAAACTCTTGCTTATCAATAATGATGGATAAATATTACATAAAGTCACAAAAAGATAGGAGTTATTTGGATTTTGTATCTGGTGGAGATTCATACTGATTAAATGAAAATTTCCTATAGCCATCAATACTAAGTCTTATTTCAGAGAAATGTTAAAATTGGGTGACCATCAATGCAAAGTGAATGGCAAGTAAGTCACAGTTGAAATGCAATATTGTAAATAGTATTTGCTGCAAAGATATCAAACTTATTGAAATCTTTTTTCTATAATAATGATGATAAAATAGTCATACTATTAACTTGTTTTCCATTAAGCTATGTATTAAAAATGTTTTATATATTTTATTCATATGCAATTTAATATAACAGTCTTAAGCAAGTAGTCTTTTGCAAATTTTTTATTATTTTAAATTATGTATGTACATATTGTACTATCTGGGAGCAAATCCAAATCAAGGTAAAGACATTTTGGGAAAAAAAAATTTTTGTTTGATTCAATTTTTTTATACTTAGTACTAATTTTAAATTAATTTATTTTCTTTTAGAAAAGATTGAATGGTTTCTGTGACAACTGAATAGTGATTTAAAATCTATATTACAATAAGAGATAATAATTAATTTCATTATTATCAAATACATATTTTAAAACCATTAAAATATTAAATTCTGGACAATCATGTTCCAATGCCTTTATTTAAATAAATATAATTAGCCCAAATTACATTTTAATAGATGCAGTGAACAATATGTAATATTGTTGTTTTATTCAGCAATTTTTGATGCAATCAGATGAAATGTAGTATTTGAATTGAATAATATTTTAAAGATGTTTAAAAATAAATTATTTTGCTGAATAAAGTATTCTATATTATATGAGAATAGAAAAATACAAAGATTATTTACTTAAAATGTGGGGTACTTGTGTGCTATTCCTATAACAAAGAGAAAATAGGAGGCTTTTCCACATACCTGATAAAGTAATAATCTTGTGAACATCAAATAAACCTTGTGATTTGAGCATTATTTCTAATTGAAAAACATGTTTTTAAACATACACAAAAATGTGTTTTTAACATGCATAAAAACATGTTTAAATGTGCACAAAATGTCCCAAACAAAAGCTATTTTATTGCTGCCTTTTGGAGATTTTGGTTGTGTATCATATTGAATTCTGTGAGTGTATAAAAATATGATTTTTGTCTCTTTAAAAAGTTTGTTGTTAAACATTTTTTTAAAATTGATTCAAATAAGTGTCAAAGTGTCATGTCTGCGTATGTATAGATTTCATAAAAGTATATTTCATATAAAAAAAAATTTCCTTTAACATACACACACACACACATATATATATATATATATTGTGTATTATGCCAGTAAGTATCTTCTGTGTGTATGTAATGTTTTGGTATGTGTTTTTAAAAACTATATTTGAAATGATTGAATTCAGTGTCAAAGCTTCATTTGCATACATGAAGATTTCATATAATATTTTTTTCCATTTTTTTAAAATATAAATTTTTTTGTACTATTTCTGCAACAAAGAAAAGATAGGAGGGTTCTTCACATTCGTATCAATGTATTGTTGGTAACTTTGTAATGGTTGATAATTTTGTAAATGGTTGCCAAAATAACAACATTACAGTTACCAGTGTATTGATACCAATGTGAAATGGCCTCCTATCTTTTCTTCATTGCAGAAATAATACATAACTCACAAATGTAGTTTTAAAATAATAATTATTTGTAATATATATTTTAATAAAATTTAAAATATTTATTGAATCATGAATGAGGGTAAATAAGGGCAAAAATAAATTTTTTTCTTAGTAATGATTGAAACTTAAGTGTTTCCATAGAGATTATTGCTATTTGTGTCATCATATATATTTTTTATTATTTTTAAGCTGAAGATAAGATCAATCATCTTGTGCTTTATGTCTCATTAAATTTAAATTCTAAAAGTTATTTTTTTTTATCTATATATAATTTTGTTGTCATGACTTGAATATAAAAATGTTTGGATAGATAGATATATATTTGCTCAAAAGTCTGATAACGAATGAGAGATTTTGTAAAAATTGTCATCTTAAAATTCACCTTAAAATGTAATTTGAAGGATTGAATAATAAAAAAAACATCATTAGAAATGCTTTGTTGTAAACCACTGGCTGTTGAATAAACAAAAGTTATAGTTATTGGTGTCTAAACAAAATATTAATATTTAAAATATAGATTAGAGAATTGGATGAATTATTAAGCATACAGATATATATATATATATTGTAACCTAGTGTTATTGACACTTGGTTTACTTGGCATTATTTCTGCAGGAAAACAATGCTACTCTTTAAAGAAATAAAAAGATAAAATAACAATAGTAATAATTGATTAATAAAGTATGCTATTCACTGGGTAGAGGGGAAGAAGAGATGAATGTCTTATCATAGAGAACAATAACTTCTGGTAATTCCATTTGTAGAAAATGAGTTATAAATTACTGATAATTATCATTAATTAAATGTATTTATTATTTTTTTTATTGTCAAATCACTTTGTAATCTATTTAAATAATACTAAGACTATATGATTGTAATAGGTTTTTCCTTTTTTTTGTTTATGTTATAATCAAATGATTATTTTTCTGGAAGAGGTCGCTAAAGTCAAGATCATTTTTTTTGAAAAAAAAAAAATAGTCTGCTTTTAGTTTTCAAGGAAGGAACAGTGCTGAAATTTGGTAACTCAATTTTTTCATTTTATTTTGCAGAAATAAATGTAATCAAAGTAAAATTTTAATAATATAATGTGTAGCTAAAATTTTTTTGATAAGACGTCCTGATTTTCTTTGCCATCTACCTATTTAAAGACCTTTTATACTTAAAAATTTATTGTCTCGCGCGCGCTAAAGTTCAAAAATGACAGATGTAACTAAAGGATTCACGAAAAATTATATTATATCTAAATTAAGGAAAGGAAGCGATTTCCAAGAAAAGATTAATTATTTATTAACTTTATGTCATTTATTGATATTTTCTTGGTATAGAAAGAAAAATAATAATAATAATTGAAAGGAATATTTTGAAACCAAGGAAAATCAACTAGAAACATTTTCGCGCTCTTTCTCAATATTGTCTGCCTTTACAAGTAATGTAGTTACATACGTTAAAATATGTTTTATTCACCAAGAATTGTCTGGAAATAATAATAATGATAAATAAGATTAAATTATGCACATGTATATTTTTTTTGAAAAAAATATAAACTTTCTCAGAGTAAATATAGGAAGAGTTATATAGGGGCATTCTTACAGAGAAGTTACCGTTAAAAAAAATTTATAATTCCTAAAGTATGAACAAAACCAAATATCTTAGTGACTTAATGATAAAAATAAATGATATATTATATTACACATCAGTTGGATTTATTAAAACTTCCTATACATGTAAATCAGCTGCAGTTATTATCAGAATAATCTTTCGGAAAAATTGCGCATTTTCGTCCATAAGTAAGCTAGCTAATATGAATGGTACGTATCGTCAATAAAAAAAAAAAATATTGTGTATGTTTATCGTCTATAGTCAAATATTCGTCTGTGTTAGAAGTCTATTTTTTTCTTGGATCCCAAAATTGTAGTAGTTTAATTCAAGTAAGAATTAATCTTCAATTCTGCTATATTTTTCTTTACCTAATTTATTAAACGCACAAAATAAGAGAAAACTTTTATTTAAAGGAAATAATACCATGCGTTTATTGTTTTTAAACTTGCTTCGTGAAATACGACTGGATAAAGCTCTTCAATTGTTCAACAGAAAAACATTTTCTAATGAGAGAGTATGCACTTGTTAATTAATGATTGTTTAAAACTAAGTTATAAATGATATGTATTTTTTTGTTATATCGCATAGGTTAAAGTCTGTATGGTCAAGTGATATTTAATAGCCTTGTAATGATAAAGGTATGTTTTAATATAATTATTATAGGTTAAGTTGATATTTAACACGAAAAAAAAAAAAGTCTATAAAATATGTTTTAATTATTACATACAATTGTAGGTAGAAAATTTGTATGTTAGATACGTAAAAGAAAAAGATTTAGATATTTAAGGGGTAAAATAAATATTGAAAATTATCAGAAGTAACTAAAGAAAAAAAAAAATGCTATAACAAAATATTTCTTGTTAAAGTTTTGAAACGAATTTATACTGTATTAATCGAGGAATTTATTCCTAATTATTCTTAAATAAAACATCCACTTTATTTAGTTTAAGATAGTATGCTACCAACTATTTTGAATGTTCCTTTATTAAAATTAAAATTATTATACTTTTATTCTATGATGTCCATTGATTTCAGATGTTGATCAAAGTATACACGGTAACATAAGTTTATTATAATCAGTGTATTTACTTATCCTGCCCAGATATAGCATTGGTATATGCTTAATATTCACATAGGTAATAATTATAATGTATTTATTTTGTGGGATGAAAAATGATCTCCCCAAAAGCTTTGTTTTCCATGAGAGGAAGATTTTAAATATAATGTTCGGGTATGTTTATAGCCCAAGTGATCGATTCTCATAGATAGGACGATCAAGAATTTATCTAGCATTTAGTATGCTTCATTCGTTTAAATCCCAGGAGAGGATTGTATTTGGTGTGTGTTCGTTGTATGCCCAAGTAAGAGGCAAGAAACCACCAAAATATTTTAATGTAGTAGATTACTCTACAGACCTTCGTGGTTATTCCATATTCCTCATGTGAAAATAAAGATAGCTCCACCATGGAAGGTGTTGATTATTGTGCTTAATTTTGAAAGTTCGGGCAAGATAAAGGTTATATTGGAGGTGTTAGTTTCTCAAGATCCACTTTAGTATAAATAGTGCGTTAGTAACTAAGATCAATATCTGTATTGTGCTGCTAAATATTGCTAGTATTTGACAAGTAAATCAATGGAGAAAGTAGTTAAAATTGCGTAATTTAAAACGCTTATTTACTGAAGGAATATTCAAATGCAATATTTAATTCTGGTTAGTAATTAAATAATACTCATATTCAAAAGTATACGTATGAATAAAATTTGTATCATAACTTAAGTTAGCATTAAGTTAAATGTAAGATGGTAATTGTAACTTCTGATAACTGGCCTATAATTAGAATAGGTTATCCCATTAAAGACCATAAATAAAGTAAATGTATTAGAAATAAATTTAATATTTTGCGTATTGCATATGATGGGATTTATCATTTAAAAAAAAAACAAAAAAACAGAAATAGTTAGTCAATAATTTTGGAATAAAAGCTTCTACAACGTTACCAAAATTTAATAA
Source organism: Epiperipatus broadwayi (assembly GCA_028023455.1). Lineage (NCBI taxonomy): Eukaryota > Metazoa > Onychophora > Udeonychophora > Euonychophora > Peripatidae > Epiperipatus > Epiperipatus broadwayi. The sequence goes on from JAQFVV010013834.1 coordinate 44,158, forward strand.
ACAATGTATTGGTAATGAAATGTACTTTTAGTTAATCAATCCATATGATTGCATACAGGAGAAGTAGTAACCTCTAGTCCATAACCAAAAGAGTATACAGATTAATGTCAGTTATATTTTATATTTTTGTATTACTATGAGATTAGTGAATAAATGTTCATATATTTTTTTTTGATAATAATAAATTATAGTCTTGTTAAAATTTGTTGTAGATTCATTTTTTTGTTTTTATATGCTAAATATAAGTGTTTGCACAATATTTGCAAAACCTTTTCTTGAGTCCGAAATCATTCCAAATTCTTAAAAACTTAATATACCAGATAAATAAAGTTAAGCAGATCGGAATATGTCATTATATTTTAATTTAATGATAATTATTTATGGAGTTGCAAACTTCAGACTAAACATTTTTTTTTGTGTGTGTAAAAATGAATTTATTCCCAAACCATTAACTTTGGTTGCACATTATTCCATTCTCATTTAGTTAAATTGTCTAAGTAATAAATCTTAGTTATATTATTGTTTGTCATGGATGATGGAAGGACACAAAAAGCACCCTTGTCTTTTTATTATTCTGACTGAGATTCTGAAAAAAAAAAAAGGCTGTGTTATTCAAAATTATACGTCATTATTGAATAGAATTATCATCTCTTTAAATTATATAGCAGTTGATATGAGAGATGAAGACACATTGAATTTAAGTAAAATAAATGTTTCCTATAGCCGACCAGAATGCCAGTCATATGCGACAACACAATACTGCCGAGCATTTCCTTACATGAAACAAAGAACCCTGAGATTAATATTATTATAATTATTCTTTAAATTAATAAGTGATCAATTATTGTTGTTATTACAATCGTGGCATGGCTTAAGAGAATTGAATGTACAATTGTATTATATGAAAGGTATTTTAGATCATATTGGAAAATTAATGGATATGTTGCTTTATTTTTTTTTTGGTTGCCTTAACAACAACCTGAAAAATTGGTGTCAACAAGTGCAGACAAAATAACCTAATACAGCTCAGAGTATGATTAGTGTCTAAGTGCAAACTAGACTAATAAAAAATTATGGAATAAACAGAGGTTTATTTTACTGGGTTAGAATATATATATATTGTAACGATCCAGAGAAAGGGACTTACGTAAACTGCACTACAGGGCGCCATCTAGGCGTTTGAACCTAGAAAAATTTATAAAGTAGGCAGATACGTAAGTCAAAAAAAAATAATTTTTTTTTTTTAAATATTTTGGTTCCGGTCGTTAGCCCATGTCACTAGCTCAGTGGAATAGCAGAGATTTAATAAGATAATCTAAGAGTATATATAAAAAAAGGAATAAAATAAGCCACTGCCAGTAATTAACATACAAACATTTATTTATGCACATATATATAAGATTTAAAATTATTTTAGTATTAGTTTTACACTTTAACATTATTTTTAACTTTACCTTAGATTTTAATTTACATTTTAATTTCTATTATATTATAAGTTTACATTTTAATTAAGTTCGCACAGATGGGATTATAAACGCTTGTTATAATAAGTTGCTATAGATCGGTTACATGGATTACACGGTTAAAAACATTCCAAAGTAAACATAAACGATCAAAATATAAAATTATTGATTACTGACAATTGCGGAGGGAAATTTATATGTAACCCAATAGTATTCACCATAAGATACTTGCATTGTCACCAATAACTTAAAAGACATCCGAATAAATACATTTTAGATACTCACCGTAAGGTATCATTATTTATCGAATGTCTATATATTTTGATCAAATATGAAAACGCAAATATAGTTAACCGATAAACAATCCATGCAAGTGTCTATAAACAACTTAAATTTAATGCATTTTTATTTAAGGTCGAGCATGAATACTACATAGATTTGCATTGAAATTAAAATATTCTATCCCTATTTAATCTTAGGCTAAAATTCGTAGTCAAACTGGCATCAATTCATCTGATACATCGATGTATTCAATGTAATAAAATACGGCAGCACAAAAGGTTAAAAGAAGAAATTGCCTCTTATGAGATAGGAATATTACATCTATCTGCAAAGAAGAGCAATAAAACAAAAAACTCCATAGAAAGGAACTGCAGTATCCGACTTATAATTCCTTCCATAGGCAAACGGAAGTGTGCGGCGTATGAAGCGATTCTGCCCGTAGCGAATCAATATTACATCTACTAATCACATCAATATATCCAATCCATTGACCCAATCTAACCACGAAACAAATAACCTAAGATTACCCTCCCCTAATATAACTTTACAAATCTATACAGCCATTCACGCCCGACTTAAGTTTAACATTTATATAATTTAACTTAACGGAAAACAGAAATCATAATAAAACTTAAAGAACAAAAAAGTAAATAAATAAATGGAAATGATTTTAAATATATATAAAAAAAAGAAATACATCAAATAACATTATTAATAAATTAAGTTGGTCAGATAGGATAAGATTGCAATCATTTAACTCAGGAAAGTTTAATTTAATGTTCATTTTTTATAAAGTTCTTACGGTTTAAAATGTTAATCTTTATCTGTCGTTTGTAAGTTTGAACGGGAATTCCCACGCCGTCCTGAAGATATTGGTATACATTTAGCCGATGTTTTATTTATTCATTCGGAGGTTTTTTAATTTAGTTGGTCCTCAATGTAGGAAACGATAGTTCATTTCTCCCTTCTTTAACAGCTGAAAGAATTGACCGTGCGTCTGTCAATTCCTCCAACTCCGGACTACTACATATAGTCACATCGTAATAATCAATTTCCAGTCACTAATTAATAATTTCCAAATTTTCCTTTTATACGTATTCGAAGGATTGACTTAACATTACGTCATCGATGAGATGATCCTTTTCGTTGAGGTCCGATTCCATAGGGATTTCTTCTTATTTGCTAACAGTTTCTATTGTTTTCTTATCTGACCGGTGTTTTTACATTTAAATGCCGAAGGCTGGTTTACATTTAACTAATTAACAATCATTTCCATTTATGATTAATTAACCTGTTTTCCAAATCAAAATATATTTAAAGATAAATTTAAAGATATAATTTCATCTCCAAATCTTTTTAAAATTTAGTTTTAAAATACTTTTTCTTTAATAAAGTTTTATTTTAATAATTTTTCATTATCTGTGCGATTTAATATATAAGAGTTTAAGATGATATTTAATTTCAATTTTTAATTCTTAAAGAAAATTTTTAAATGCGAACTTTTTAATTTACTTTCATGTTTAATAAATTTAAAAAAAAAAACAATGTAACGAACGTCTGTGCTCGTTACAATATATATATGCTATGTATGATACATGGAGATTTTCATATCTTTTGTAGATAACATTTGGATATTCTAATAATTTTGTGGAAATATTTAAAGGAAACCATCACTGGAAGTGATCACTAAGATTTGTTAATGAATTTTTTTGTGATATTATATTGTAAAGGGATATAAAGAAAAAATATAATTATTTTTGTTTGTAATGCAGATTGAGAAAGATATTCAAATTTAAAATAGAAATCTACGAAATGTATATTCAGTGTAGGTATTCAGCTGATTTTGTTTCTCAAAGTATATGTTTGAAGATATCAAAATAGACTGTATGTTATATATATAATGTAATGGGATGGATAAGTTGAGTGAACCTGGGATGATGGAAAAATCTCAAGTCAACAAAATAATTCAAGTAATGAACATAATCAAAATATAAAATTTTCAAAAAGTATCATATTTAAGTAATGTTTAAAATAACAAAATATTTCAAATAATGAAATTTAATATAAGTACTTTTACATATTAAAGAGAGCATGAGAGATCATGAAATCTTTCTAAGAGATCAGCCCAGTTAGCCTCTTAGAGTAACTATGATTAACTATAAATCCACCAACATTATAAATAAGTAAAAATAAGCCTAGATAATACTCATTCAGAAATAAACATTCATCATCATAAAAAATCAATAATAACATTTATAAACAGTCAATCTTGTGATTAGATTTGACTTGGGTCCACTGTTGACCAGGCTAACTATTGAACCTTTATCAGCTTGGGGGCAATTATTTAAACATTAATTTGAATGTACCAACTTAAGTGCTCATCCATTAGAATACATAACCATAAAAATCAAATGATGCTGGGATATTAAATTATACTGATCATCATCAATGCTCTGGACACTTAGTACAATTAATATGTATTGGCCAACTATGAACTTAAATTCTAATAGAGAATAAACTAAAATAAAATGCAGTGCATGGGCTTTGAAGAATATAATCCTCATGCAAAACCAGGACAATGTCATACTGGAATGCCCCTGCACTAAAATAAACCCCCTTTCATATAATAGACTATTATGCATAAATCTAACTTAGAGAACACAAGCTCTATAACTGTATTGTGATCAAGAGATAATGCAATATAATAATCTAAAAAAACCATTTAGAATTAAGTTTACTGAAATAATTTTTATAATGACATACAAGTTTATTGATAACAATAAAAAATGAAATTAAAGTCTCTAGAATTCCGCTATATACTTAAAAGCCTTCTGATTTTGATTAATATACAAAATAAATATTATCACATTGTGATTTACATGATTGATAGACAAAATTCAAATTATTACATTGTGATCTACGTATATGTTCTAATAGGTTTACTTTAAACCCAGTCAGTATATAGTCATATGGCTTAATTATTTCATAACATATTTGAATTGACATTTAATAATAAACATGATTAAAATTTACATAAAAGTTTTTATGTGACACTTATTGGTATTTGAACATAGATCTGCAGTACAATTGATGATTATATTTCAATCATCATATAAAATACAATAAATGATTAAAATTTCAGTTAAATGATATAAGTACCTCATACTAGATTTACTTAAAACACATATATAATCTGTATGCATTGATTAACATGTAAATGAAATTTATCTTCTATCCTATTTGATTATCAAAGTAATAAAATTATTAAAAATATCTTTCATAATTAATTTCATTTGAAAACTATACATTAAATTCACATATACATGTATATATAAAATTATGAAAAATAGTCAATTTTTTAACAGGTAATTTTGTTGATTGATTAACAATATCTTTAAATTTAAAATGTCTTTTTTGCTAGTCTAAATGATTTATGGAAATCTTTTTCTTTTAAAATATTATCATCAATGAATTGATTCTTGACTTTTTGATTTTTAATACAAGCAAAGTCATTACTTGCATTATTATTGATATTATTTTTAAATATAAATTTTAAATGATTTAAAATTATTCTCTCTATATATGTATCACTATCACAGATTGTTTTTGTTTTTAAATTAATGTAAAAAAAATTTAAAATGTCTTTGAAATGGATTATTTAAAAAAACTCACTTTATAGAAATATGATGTGATGCATTTATCTGTAATTTCTTACATCTAGATACATCAGCATATGTATAATTTAATTCTTCAAAATTTCTCTTGGTGAGACAGATATAGTCCAGGGTTGTCATCATTGGAAAAGGTATAATCAGATAATTTGCTGACATTGATTGTTTCCCTTCTGTCTATAGTTGGCAGACTTCAGGCAAGCAAACTGTCTAGGATTGGACTTTAGATAAGCTATCTGTTTCCTAGAACACATTTATAGCTATGAAATACAAAGAAGTTGGGCAATTTCCCTCCATGTGAATTCAAACTCCATCATCATGAACTATAGAACAGCCTCTACCCTTGCCTCATTGCATTATTACATCTTCATAGTAGTTTTCTGTTCTTCTCTAGACTATTCTGTTAGTCAACAAATCTGGCCAGCTATAATTACTGCCAACTACAGCAAACTATTAGCCAACCCTTCCCAAACAAAAACTACCAGCTAAATCTTTCAAAAAATTACTAGTTAAATTAATCAACTCTTTTTATATGGTCAGATGAGGTGATAAAAACACTAAATCAAAAACTGTTTTATCTCTTTATCTTGATTAAAAACAATTTTAATTCTTTTGAAAGCAACTTTGAAATTTTTATCAAAGTATGATATACAAAGATTTCTACATAAACAAAAATTTACTGTTTAATTAAAAATATTTCAAAATAGATAATAAAAAATGTTTACAATTATCAGTTCTATTTGAACATAAAACATGCTTGTTTTTAATTTCAAAATCAGAATACATTATTAATATTTATTTAGACCTTTTTCAATGTTTAATTTATAATAAAATTTTATTTAAATTCAGAATTATTTAACCCTTTATAGTTGTTATTTTATTCCAGGAAAAATTCTATAAAATTTTTGTCTGTGTTTATTTCTACTTTTCCTTTCAACTTTACATATATTTGTGCACAAACACTATGTTATTATGTGCTATGTAACAGAAGTGTTAGTCAATATATAATTAAAATTACCCCAAATCCAAAATTCAACAAGACCAGCAAAAAATAATATTAAAACACAACCAAAGGTTTCACTGCTACAAGCAGACTTCTCAAGTATAAAAAAACTACAAAAACTACACAATATATATAATATTAAACATTATTCACAAATCCATTTACTTCCCATCCACCCTTAACATTAAAAGAACTCTTAAATAAGTTAATTGCTTTAGAATAATACATTTTCAATAATAAAGATTTTTTAAATTCTTCTTTTGATTTCATTTATCTCAAATAAAACAATCTTAGCTCTATCAGAATTAATGGTGTGGCCTGTATCTGTTTCATGGACATACAAAGCAGAACTAAGATATCTATTTCTAACTCTACTTTTATGAACCTTTATTCTTTCATTTAATTTCCATTATATTATTTAATAAATTTTTGATGGAGTTTAAGGTTGTCTTCTTTGAGAGAAATGAAATCAAAAGAAGAATTAAAAAATCTTTATTATTGAAAATTTATTATTCTGAAGCAATTAACTTATCTAAGAGTTCTTTTAATATTAAGGGTGGATGGGAAGTAAATGGATTTGTGGATAATGTTTAATATTATATATATTGTGTAGTTTTTGTAGTTATTTACACTTGAGAAATCTGCTTGTAGCAGTGAAACCTTTGACTGTGTTTTAATATTATTTTTTGCTGGTCTTGTTGAATTTTGGATTTGGGGTAATTATATATATATATATATATATATGGTTATTTAAGTTACAAATGGACTGTTACTTATGTATTAAAATCAAGAGAAAGTTAAATTTAAACTCCAGAAATATTTATATTCTAAATCCATTAAATGAATTTTGATTAAGATTTATAATACATTTGTTATTTGTCCAGTATTGTCTGATATACTTATAATAGATATTGAAAATATGTGTATATTTGTATAATAATTTATAATAATTCATAATTTTTATTTATTATTTTATATACAAAACAAGCACAAATAAATAAAACAGATTTGAGTTTATCTTGTATTTAATTAAAGTAAAATTTATTATATATTATTGTATATAGTTATTATAAACTTTCTTTTAATTTATTGCGCCTTATTTACTTAACCTGCTAGTCTCACATATATTATACATATTATTACATTATATACAATTAAGTGAATATTTTATGATTAAAAGATAAATATAGTAAATCATCAATGATTATTAGGTATGTACAATTTTTTTATATTATTTATTGATTTCTTGAAGTATTAATAAATTTTATTATTGTTGAAATTAAATAAATTTGGACTTAGTCATTATTGCAATTAATTAGATATATTTATATACTGATATGAAATATAATGTTCTTATACTTACATTTTTTTTATGTTATGCATTGATGACATGGATAAATAAATTAGTTCTTAGTTTACATAATAAATTAACAGTGAATTAAACACTTCGTAATATGATACTATTAATAGATATTTAGGTAATATTCGGTTAAAGTACAATTAATATTTAACAAATCACTATTCGGTTTAGTGAATAGATTAGTGTTGTATTTGAATTGATATAAATAACCCTCAATATTATATTTAATAAAACATATTTTACTTTTTATTCATATCTTTTCTTATGCCAATTGATTTATATTTAAAAATGTCATTGATAATAATATTGAATATTATTAGGTGAAAGGAAATCTTAAATATTGGTTGAATATTATATTTTATTTTATTGGTAAGTGGAAAATATATATACACAATTGGTTTTAAATGTGATGATATAATATACCATTAATATATATATATATATTCAATGTTCTAACATAAAACAATTTTTTAATAAGTATTTTTAAAATTAGTTTTTTTACATTGAAATAAAATGCTAAAATTAGATGTAAAATATTAGATTTTTTTAAATAAAAATATTATTTGCAGGTTATATCATATTTATAAAAACTAAAATTACAAATGTTGGAACAGAGTATTTTTTTTAAAAAAATCGTTATTAATGTTTTTATTAAAATATTATATTTCTCAATTTTTTTTTTACCTATGATTTATTTTTTCATATATATATATTGTAATAGGCCTGATGTGTCTAAGAATTATAATAAAAGATGATGATATCATGTACAAAGGCAATGATAGAAAAGATGGTGGTGAGATTAAAATAATAATTGAATGAAAAAGCTAGAAAAAATAATGTGAAGAACAAAGTATTGTTTGCACATTAATAGAAAGATTTATATTTATAAAAATAATTAAATGTTATATATTTATCCCATTGAATTCAATATGTTTGTAATATTTGATATAGAGTTGTCACACATTGTCCATTGTTATAACCCCATTTATGTGGAAAATATAGCTAGCTATACATCTCTACAAGATTGAAATAAATATATTACATCTACACTAAATAACAATGAAGTTCACAAACTGATACATACCTCAATGCTAAATATTACTATGGTCATTTTGAGATACTCTCCATAGGAAGCTATGTATCAATGATAGCAGTGTGTCCATTCTTAAAAGCAATTTTAGAACTTTTTTCTGAAATAATCAACCAAGTCATTGTCATATTTTTCTTGATCTTCTGAATATCATAAAAATGACTTTTCAATATTTCATTTGTCTTCAGGTAAAAAAATATCATTGAAATCCAAGTCAGGTGAGTAGGAAGAGTATTTCAATACAGTTAATTATTTATTGGCTAAAAACTCTTTCACAGATAATGGTACATGAACTGGTAAATTTTTGCAAACATTTTTCTCATGACAAGATTTTTAGTTGAAGATGTTACTGTTTCTCTATCAATGTTTACTTGGTCTGGTATGAGTCCTACAATCAGCTGATGACTTTGATGCATCATGAAATTTTGCAGTTTTCATCAATATCTGACATATTCTCTCCCCTCAAGAAAATGTTTTTCTGTTGGGAAATGTTTTTTTTATGGAATTATTTTCATTCTTGCTAAGATTAACAAGAAATTTAATTTTTGTTTATTCTAATTCAAGCTCTGACATTCTCACAATGACACACAAAACACATAATAAAAATGAATGCTACTCAGCATGACACTGCCATGCATCAACAGCATAATCCCAGTTTGAAAAATTGTTGTACCAAGGTTATGGCATGTTACAAAGATTATTTGTACAGTGCTGCCAAAGAAGCAAATACTGGTAAATTCACAAACTTAATTGTCAGACTTCATATTATATATCATTCCTTAGAGGTGGATTTACAATGCTAAATATTTTGTGATTTCCCAGAGGTTCCATTATGCTATTTTCATCATGCTCTTTTCACCCAGTAGTGAGTTGCTCAAGCAAATATCTAGTTATTATAAAATTTAAGCACTTGTTTATTTATTTAAACTATATATAGAATGAGCTTATTAAATTAAACACAAGAAGTTTATGTTAACATAACAACTATTAAAAAATTAATGATATATAATATACTATTTAAAATAAATAGTCTAATTTTTTTTTAAAATTTTTTCTTTTTCTTATTTTGATCTATTGCAAGGCAATATGATTTATCAATCCTGTCAGAATACATATAACAGAGATTTTTAGTTGTTGGTTATTCAATCATTATTATTAATTAATACATGATTACTAAACCATTCATAACTGGTATTTTTATTATTAACTTATGTCAGATATGTTACTTGGAGTATAAGTAATTAAAGGACTAAAACTCCACTACATAATTAAATCATGAGCATTTTGTTTAGTATTGATTTTAATTTTGGGTGTTTTTATTTATAATAACAATTAATCTTAAAAAATTAGTGACAACAATAAGTAAAACAGTATATGAAAAAATTAATGAATGTCTAGTATAACTGGAAAACATTCAGTTAATCAAAAAATCAACATTTGTATGATAAAATATATCTAAAATGATTAAAAGGTAAATATTATTCTTTGATTATTCAGGTCTTTCTTATGTAAAATAACTATGTAAACTATATTAGCTGCTATAATAATTAAGATGTAGTGAAATTTTTTAAATACACAATATTTACATTCTCAATGAATTCTTGGTTTAATATGTGATAGAGAGAAGATTTGTATTTCAATACACCATAAAAGTAAAGTTTTTTAAAAAATAATATCACAATGCAATCTAAATAAGTTACCTGATAAACTAGTATTCTTATTTTTTGAAGCAATATAATACAAAACAGATTTATTTACATGGTAGAGTTTTTGTTTTTCAATTAATACTTTCTGGCAATGTACAAAACAAGAGACGGGTTCTCAGATCTGTCAGTGTTCTTGATTTTTAATTAATATCTCATGGTGATGTGACTTTCCTTCAATGGAGAAAAAATAGATGAGATAATTTTTAAAAAAATATTAGATTACTATCAGTATGGAAAATACATAATATACTACAGAGGGTAAAACTTCGATATAAGACTGTACTAATAAATAATTACACTGTTTGAACACATAAGAATTCAAATTACTTGATATTTTCAGCACAAAATTTTATTCCTACTATTTAATGAAAAGTTAATATTATATTATTTTCAAGTCATTTGACATATACTAAGTTATTAACAAAAATAATAATATTGTCAAATAATTAATCCTGCAAACATATTCATTTGAAAGCAAAATATTGTCATTACACATATTTATATGTATATAAAACCTATATTGCTGTTTTTTATTTAAGTTTAATTAATTATTTTAGTATGAATTCTTTTAATCCAGTTTACTTTAAATGATAAAATTGATTTAGATAATGATTTTAAATAACTTTGTATGTTATTAAGCATCATATGTTCATATATAATAAATATTCATTAACAGTTGACCATTTGTTTATATAAACCTTTACTGCTCATAACCTTTTGAATACTTGAAATAAAATGTTTCGATTGCAAAACATTTTAAAAATATTATTAATAATAATATAAGTAGATTTTAAAATAGTATTTTCAAAATTAGCATTATAACTATATAGAAGATAATCAAAACTCTACACCAGCACCATTAAACAAGATCTTAAAACTGCAAGAATATTCTCACCTCAGCCATAAGATAAAGTCTTTAAGGAAATAAGAACAGCCATCTTATTTCCAAACTCAAATGATAATATAATAATCAATCTAAATAAAATTGAAACAAGCAACTAATTATATTTACAATTATAATTAACATTACACATATACATGCATAAACAAATGACATAAACTAAAAAATAAAAATTAAAAATAAAAGTACATAAAAAAATAACAATAATAATAATAATAATAATAATTTAAAACTATATAAATACATATGTTTTAGCATACTTATATAAATAAATAAATATTAAACTTCCCCTTCCTTTTTATAAACCCTCATTCACAATTCAATCTTGACTTTTTACCATAATTTTTAAATGTAGTTAATAAGTCATGTGATGTATAAAATTTTATAACTTGAAAACATCTCAATAAGAAACGTAAACCAAGTTGATAATTAAATAATTGTGCATATAATTAGTTGTTTGTTTCAATTTTATTTAGATTGATTATTATATTAAGTATATATCAATAACAACATTGTGGACAAATAATTATTTTTATATTGGATATTTGACCATTGTATATATTTCAAATGGTAATTTATGAGATAATCTTCTAGAAGTTAGATTGTGAATATATAAATCATTCACTTTAAGTCCATTTCTTATTTTAATATACTTATTAGCACTTCTGAAATATTAATATTTATTTTGTGCAAATATTAGACAATATTAAATTATGTAATACTCTATAAATTTTATAAGAAGTGTTTAAACTGTAACTATATAGAAGGTAATCAAACATCTACATTAGCACCATTAAACAAGATCTTAAAACTATAAGGATACTCCTGCCCAGCCCCCAAATAAAGTTTTTAAGGAAAGAAGAGTGGCTGTCTGATTTCCAAATTTAAATGGTAAATTATGAGCCAACCCTAAATTTTTTAGAAGTGAGAGTTTGAATATATAAATCATTCACTTGAAATCCATTTTTATTGTAATATTCTTATTAGCACTTCTGAAATAATAAATTGGCTTTGTGCCAATAAAGTGAATGATTTATATATTCATGCTCTCACTTCTAGACACTTAAGATATCATTTGAGTTGGGAAATAAGATGGCCACTCTTATTTTCTTAAGGATTTTGTCTTGTGGCTGGGGTGAGAGTATCCTTGCAGTTTTAAGATCTTGTTTAATGGCGCTGGTGTGGCGGTTTGGTTACCTTCTATATAGTTACAATTTAAACACTATGCTTGTAAAATTTATAGAGTATTAAAATTAGCATTAATAAATTCTCATTAACCTGAAGTTTTAATAATAAAATTACTATTGTTTTATATTGTATAATAATAAGATTTCAGAATGAACTTCAAAATTAACATTTATATACATGGGAGAAAAAATACATTCTTTACAAATAACAGTAAACGAAATTACATATTAGAATATAATGAATATATAAAGTTTCAAAGTCTCTATGTTTGTTTGAAATATTAAAATAAACATTTCCATTAATTTCTTTCCTTTCCTGAAATGAAGATAAATTTCAAGTTTTCTTTATTATTTAAAACATAATAACGATATCTTACTTTGTTCTTTTGAGCTGATAAGCACTTAAGAATTTATTTCTTGGGCAGCAAATGTAGAGAAAATAATTTTTCATTTTTTATCTGGAAAGACATTCTATTAATATAATTCATTTACTTTGTTTTAATGAATAGTAGAATTGTCACATATTGAGATGTTAAATCGATAATAAATGGTGGTGGTGGTGGTGGGGGGGGGCTCAAAAATTAAATATATAATAATAAAATTATGATTTATTTTGAAGAAATTTAGGTGTCAATTAAAAATAATTTAATATAACTCTATACTATTTATAATTACATTCATATCGACCATTCAAACCAATTGTGCAAACGCTTTGTGAGTGTTAAATAATAAATGAATACCCTCTGACCAATACAAGATATAGAATTTATGCAGGAATAAAAAGAATCCCTCTTATTCCTACGACTCAAATATTTATATATGAGCAAATCTGAAGTACTGGCACAGAAGGTGTGACAATATAATGTTCACTTTAAATTACTATATACAATGTCTGAATGAATGACGCCGATGAAATTTTCTAGAATTTACTTGAATGGCCGATATGAATGTAATTACAAATTGTATACAGACGCTATAAAAATAAATGCTTATTTATATATGTGATTAAGTTTCAGTTGGAATGACGCTTAGTAAATTCTAGAAAATTTCATTGGCGTCATTCATTCAGACATTGTATATAGTAATTTAAAGTGACCGTTATATTGTCACACCTTCTGTGACAGTACTTCAGATTTGCTCATATATAAATATTTGAGTCATAGGAATAAGAGGGATTCTTTTTATTCCTGCATAAATTCTATATCTTGTATTGGTCAGAAGGTATTCATTTATTATTTAACACTCGCAAAGCGTTTGCACAATTAGCTTGAATGGCCGATATGAATGTAATTACAAATTGTATACAGACGCTATAAAAATAAATGCTCATTTATCTATAATATTTAGTAATTGTTATCAATGATAAAATATAACACTCTTTATATACTACATGTGATAATATGTTGGACTATTTCCATCATCTATCATTAAATGTTGAATGTATAGAAAATTTTAAACTTTATTTAAACTTTTCAAATACAAACACACAAATAGACAACACAGGTTAGTAATGACACATTTCGAGTAGTAGTATTCTTCACTCTTCTTCAGGGGTTGCTGGCCTGATCAGTGACAGTATTGCATAGGAGTTGAACTTACAGCATTAGATTCTTGAATATCAAATTTCAAGGCAAGCACTCTAACCAACATAGTTCATTCATTACATTTGAACTTACATTTTTTATCATTCTTCATGCATTTCAGTTGCTTTTACAATTGATGATTGATGAGTTTAGAGGAATACTTATTCTTTTCATCAGTCCATTTACTATTGATAGAAAATATGTATTATATAAGGAGTGGTGATGATGCAAGTATATTTAAAATGTATGATATAATTTTAATAATCTATCGTGACTTAATATTACAATCTTAAAAAATAACATTCAATTTACCATGATAGTACATTTTGTTTGTCAATCAGATGAGTTAACAAAATATTTTAAATGTTCATTAATGCAACATTAAAAAAATTTCCAGAATTCTTGAAATTCTGTTTGATGTTTTGATGACAAAGTAATATGAGAATTAATTTTTAAAACAATATTTTCAATGTTTATAGGCAATTATTGCAAGGCATATCTCAATGAATTATGCAAAATATGTGTACAATAATTAGCTTTTATAATATTTTGATTTACATTTTTAAAGTTTACAAAAAGTGAATGATTACAACCAAAATTTGCATTTGTAGTATCAGTAAATCTAAATGTAAAGAAGATTCATTGATGCAAACAAATATTCCATCAGCAGAATCATTGTAATTTTCATAAGAATTAATAACTTCTGTAACAAACCATTACTGTTTTTGAACAATATTAAATGACAAATAGAAAAAAATTTCTATTATTTACCTTAGATGCATCAGACCCTATAAAAACAGTTAAATCTTCAGTTTTTACTTCAGTTATCATATTTTAACATGTAAATAGAGGAATTTGAACTTAGGATTTTTCAACTTATATTTGTCTTTCACCTCAAATAACTGATACAGACTGAAAAATTCTAAGTTCAAATCCCTCTACTTGCAATATATAAGAAACATTAAGTATAAGCAAATCATACATTTCAAAATATTTTTTGACCTCAAAAAGATTTGTCAAGCATTGGTGGCTGAGTGGTCAGCACAGCTGCCTTATAAGCAGTTGTCCTGGGTTCACATGTTCGTTTACCGGGCCGATGCTTTGTCACATGAAAAAAAAAAAGGATTTCTATAATTGCTTATGTTTTGTTTTTCCACAAGATATTTTGTAGGAGTTATTATTATTTCATAATAACTTTGGAATGAGTTTCATTTAAAAATTTTTAGAGCACTAGGGTAAATTATATTTTACTGTGTGATTTATGTGTGTTAGTTCAATGGCAGCACATTTTAATTCTTTTAGAGTTTCTTTTCTAATAACAAAATTTCCCACTCTATTGAGAACTGGCAAAGGCTTTGAACTTTGAATGATGATTTTACTCACTTCCTAATGCTTGACAGCAGTAACACATTTCAGTTCAATAAAAAAAATGTATTTATATAGTATTTATACTATCTCCTTGAGATTTATTTACTTTTTTGAGCCATTTATATTCTTGTAATCAGATGCCATTAAAATAACACTTATATTTTTGGTTTAAGAGTCCATTTTAGCAGTTCTATCGCTAAAATGAAATTTAACATAAATCAATTATATTACTTATATAATCTAGAACTTTTTAATAAAAAAACAGATTTTATTTTTATATATAATATTTTAAGAATATTAAATATTCTTTGCTGATTAGTATATGTATTACAAAGTTTATTAATTTACACTTATAGATTATTTTAGTCAGTTATAAATTATGATAAATTCAATACAAATAAACGATTTCTCCACCTAAAAATAAAATAATATTTTTATTAATTCTATTTGAGCCAATTTTATATTGTTTAAAAATATAATTTAAATATCAACAATTATTTTATTATAAGAATTACTTTTTAATGTATTTCTTATAATATGTGTAATATCTAATATTAAAAAAAATAATTTTCACTTACCTATTTTGGGATTCGAACTCAGACTTTCACACGACCCACTACTCACAGTGCCATTTCATATTGCTGACCCACATGATCACACACATGTTGAAAAGACAAATAATCACCAATATACGTATTTCATGCTAAATCAGCACTCATCAGTTGGTCCAGATTACCAACTCTACTCATATATACAATCAGTGCTCAGCTTTATATTAAGATAGCCAATACTCATATTTTAATGGACAGGTTTCAAACTACTCCAATCCACAACTCTTCAGACTTCCATTTGATTGAAAATCTGATGATGGAATGTTCAGAGCCCATGTTAGTGCCAAGGTTGTCATCCTACCTATGTTGACATGTTAGTCATTCTGACACCTTGTGTACAGGAGAATAATCCATTTATACATACATATGCAAGGGATAGGCAGAGCTTTTACACACTATTTATATAAATTAATACATTGTACAGGCTTAAATCTGCATTTATATATGTAATATATGCAAGATTCAAACTCAGACTTTCACATGACCCATGGCACCGTGAGTAGTGGGTCGTGTGAAAGTCTGAGTTCGAAACCTGCATATATTACACATATAAATGCAGGTTTAAGCCTGTACAATATATTAACTTACCTATTTTGTAAATAAATTTTGCTTTCAATACTTAAAATGTATATTTATGAATTGTATTTCAATTTTTACTTCTTTTTGTATTTTTTCATATTATAATAGATTTACATGTTTAATTAAAATTGCATTTTATTACTAAAATATGTTAGAATACATTTTCAGAAATTTATAAAAAAAACTGCTTCAGCTAGTTTTTTGAAATCCAATGGTAATTATAATGTATCCAGCCAGGCCAAAATGGGAAATCCTGCAGTAAAATGAAACATTTTACTGTTAGAGGAAAATATTGTCATCAAAAAAGATTTTTATATTGATATCAATGAAAATTTTTACTACTTCACAAAATCCTATATGTGCATTTAGAAATTAATTGTATGTTTTTTTTGTATCTATTTTTAATTTTATGAAAGGATTTAATTTTTTAAACATAAAGTTGTTTTTGCATTCAGATATAAATTAGGACAATTAAGCTTTTAGGTATGATATAGGATATCAATTATAATTGTAGTACTATTCTACCAAAAGTAGGATACATGGCAACTTTATGAAGTATAATAATGGGGAATTCATTTATTAAAAAACTTTCCTTGGCATAGCTAGTAATTATAGATATTTAAAATGTAAATTTGATTCCTAAATTTTATTATTTCATATTAAAAATTATATTTTTTTATGGAAAATAACAGCGAGAAATTATGACAACAAATAAAGTTTAAATTAATGTTCATTTTCCAAAGCTTTATACATTTAAATAAATAGATATTTATGATATTTAAAAATTATGATGTATTGGTGAAGTATTTATAGCACAGATAATAAATTATTATTCAAAACTTTGACCATATTGTCAAATTAGCATATATATCGCAATAAAGTTTTAATATATTTTTAAAATCATAAATTGATTTTTAGATTTCCTATATCTTTTGAAATAAAATACAGCGTTAGTGCATAAAAATATATATGAGGGCTTCTTTAAATAAAATGTTTTAAAATTTGATTAGGCTTTAAAAATGTGAAAGTCTATTTATTATAAATTCTTCAAAAATTGTTCACACAATATAAAGTTATATGTGATCACAGATAATAATGAAAAATTAGTTTAAAAAAGTAATAGTATTTTAAAATGTACTTTATTATTTAAAACATTTTGTCTTCCTTGGAGTAAAAAAATAAGATATATTTCTATGGGTTTTGACATATTTTTGGCAAAATAATTATTCAGTATTGGATTGTTATAATATTAAACAGATGATAAATTTCTAAAATATTTTAATTATTTTTAGATTGTTTTCTGTATATTGAAATGCAATTGTGATAGATAAAGGCATACATAAAGTTAAAATAAAAGTTTTTATTTCACTTTTTGAAGGATGATTGACTTTAGAAAATATTGTAGAGCTTGGTTCATAGGCTGAAAAGTGAGAAAAACTTGGTTATTTCAGACTAACATAGTTATTGTTTCACTAAAAGTTTTGGTGTTGACAAAAACCATTTGATTTTTAATTTTGAATGAAATTATTTCTTTAAAATAGATGAAAAATAAAGATTTTGACAAACTGAATTTAGAAATAATGCATTGAACTCTTTGCACAATCATTTATATATTAATTTTTCTTCCATAATAGCTGATTAAAGTAATATTACTTTTCTGAGAGCTTCAAACTTTCCAAGGTGAATAATTACCAGAAATTCCTTATTTTTAATTGAAATTGCCTGGTTTTGTGTATGCACACATATGACTATGATAACTAATATAAACTTTGTTAAATTTTATATATTTGTGATATTAAATTGAATGATTATTAAATAAATAATAATTTCTTGACCAATGTATATAAATAAATTATTTATTGCAAATTATAAAATACTATTACTCATCTGAAAAAAATAACTGACTTAGTAAATCAACAGTTCCAACTTTTAATTTCAAGTCTCATCCATCTATCTATCTATCTATCTATCTATCTATCTATCTATCTATCTATCTATCTATCTATCTATCTATCTATCTATCTATCTATCTATCTATCTATCTATCTATCTATCTATCTATCTATCTATCTATCTATCTATCTATCTATCCATCCATCCATCTATCTATCTATCTATCTATCTATCTATCTATCTATCTATCTATCTATCTATCAATCCATCTATCCATCTATCCATCCATCCATCTATCCACTATCCATCCATCTATCAATCCATCCATCCATCCATCTATCTATCTATCTATCTATCTATCTATCTATCTATCTATCTATCTATCTATCTATCTATCTATCTATCTATCTATCTATCCATCCATCTATCTATCTATCCATGTATCTATCCATCCATCTATCTGTCCATCCATCTATCCATCCATCCATCCATCCATCCATCTAGCCATCTATCAATCCATCCATCCATCTATCCATCTATCTATCCATAAATCTATCCATCCATCTATCTATCCATCCATCTATCCATCCATCCATCCACTATCCATATATCTATCTATCCATCTATCTATCTATCTATCTATCTATCTATCTATCTATCTATCTATCCATCCATCCATCCATCTATCCATCAATCCATCTATCCATCTATCCATCCATCTATCTATTCATCTATCTATCCATCTATCCATCCATCTATCCATCTATCTATCCATCCATCTATCTGTCCATCCATCTATTCATCCATCTATCAATCCATCCATCCATCTATCAATCCATCCATCCATCCATCCATCTATCAATCCATCCATCCATCCATCTATCCATCTACTATCCATATATCTATCCATCTATCAATCCATCCATCCATCCATCCATCTATCAATCCATCCATCCATCCATCTATCCATCTACTATCCATATATCTATCCATCTATCTATCCATCCATCTATCCATCCATCCATCCACTATCCATCCATCCATTTATCTATCTATCTATCTATCTATCTATCTATCTATCTATCTATCTATCTATCTATCTATCTATCTATCTATCTATCTATCTATCTATCTATCTATCTGTCTGTCTGTCTGTCTGTCTATGTAAAATACATATACATTTTAAAATTAAATGTACATAAAATATTCCTTTTAAAAGACATTTTAAATTTCTAATATTTTAATTATAGACATTCTAATTAGTTGTTGTCTGAGTAGGCTTAAAATGAAATTAATAGAACCAAACTAATTAATCAGATAACGAAAGGAATTTAATTAAAGTCCACCTTAATTATAAACTAGTATATTCCAGAAATCAAAAGAAACTAAACAGATAAAAGGGGGAGATTTGGTAAAGAACACCAGAGAGAGTACAGAGCGCATTCAGTGAATTCTAGCAGAGCATCCGTTGTAAGGGAACAGCGTAGGAATTGAGAATTACCCTACATTGAGAAAGGAGAGAATCACATTGAAACTATATCTTCAAGATTATAGTTTGAGTATTAATTATTGTATGTACATAGTGTGCTTTTCTAATACAGCTCGGCAGTCTGTCTGTCTATCTATCTATCTATCTATCTATCTATCTATCTATCTATCTATCTATCTATCTATCTATCTATCTATCTATCTATCTATCTATCTATCTGTCTGTCTGTCTGTCTGTCTGTCTGTCTGTCTGTCTGTCTGTCTATCTATCTATCTATCTATCTATCTATCTATCTATCTATCTATCTATCTATCTATCTATCTATCTATCTATCTATCTATCTATCTATCTATCTATCTATCTATCTATCTATCTATCTATCTATCTATCTATCTATCTATCTATCTATCTATCTATCTATCTATGTCTATCTGTCTGTCTTTCTATCTATCTATCTATCTATCTATCTATCTATCTATCTATCTATCTATCTATCTATCTATCTGTCTGTCTGTCTGTCTGTCTATCTATCTATCTATCTATCTATCTATCTATCTATCTATCTATCTATCTATCTATCTATCTATCTATCTATCTATCTATCTATCTATCTATCTATCTATCTATCTGTCAGTCTGTTCATCCATCTGTTCTTCAGTCTGTCCTTCCATCTATCTATCTATCTATCTATCTATCTATCTATCTATCTATCTATCTATCTATCTATCTATCTATCTATCTATCTATCTATCTATCTATCTATCTATCTATCTGTCTATCTGTCTGTCTGTCTATCTACCTATCTATCTATCTATCTATCTATCTATCTATTTATCTATCTATCTATCTATCTATCTATCTATCTATCTATCTATCTATCTATCTATCTATCTATCTATCTATCTATCTATCTATCTACATACATACCTCCTTACTGCCCTACCTACCTACCTATTTACCTACCTACCTATCTACTTACCTATCCATCTACCTCCCTGCCTTTAAATCTATAAAATTACATATTCATTACATCCAACATATTCTGCATATTAATAATACAATTATTTCTAGAGATCCAATCAGGATTTTTTTAATGAACATAAAAAGAGAATTATTTATACTCACAACATATACCTTAATGTCTCAATAGCATGACAAGATTAAAAATGCAAATAGACATTTTTAGTCTTTTAACTTTTCATTAACATTAGTTAGAATGCTAGAAATTGCTCCTAAAGAATATGCATCAAATTTTTTTACAAACATATTTTGGAAACTGCCTATATTTAATGCAAATTTTTTCATACTACTCTATGATCTGTTCTATTATTTATATCAACCAATCCTTGGGCAATATTGATTTCTTTTACATTTTCACCTCTAACTATAATATAAATTATTGGGCATGATTATTCTAAGCATTAATGCACCTGCTTTTGTTTATAATATTTTTTCTGTGAATTTACAAGAATACTTATTTGCTGTAATATAAAACTGGAAAATTTTGACTTTACAAAGCTGAATACTTATTTTCAACACATTGGGCTATATATTATTATTCATATACTTTTATTAATATCTCTAAGAGAAAATAAATGTTTTTATTAATATTGTAACTGACATGATTTCATATTTTCATGTCATAAGAAGTTAAATCAAGATATAGATCAGAAACCAGCTTTAATTTTTAATTCACATATAATACATAACCTCTTCCATTAATCTAGGGAAATGGACTGATATTATTATAGGTTAACTCTTTTCTGTTTTAAGTTCTTAAATTTACATCAGTCCTTGTATTCAAACTTAACTGATTATAAGGCTATATAAACATAACTTTACTTTTGGCATGGCAAATTATTTGGGAATTTAGAGATTATTGAGATTGGGAATATTTCTGATCTGATCCTATGCATTTGAAGAAGGTAATCTCAGAGACATTTCAAGATTTTACAGTCATCCTTGATTCTTCCAATATAGAATGGTTGAATATAACTTGTTTAGAAAGTTTGCGACAATGCGAGGGAATTTATATAACTCAATATTATCTGAATTACAACATATATATCCCTAATTTTATAAGATTTTCAGCATTTATAATTAAGATTGCAGATTATTATGGTAAGATCTATAATATTAAAATTTCTAACGTTTATTCTTTTTTCTTCCTCTTTTGCTTAATCGTCATTCCAAATAATCACATTCACTGATCTTAACCGTTTCTACTAACTTCAGTTCCTCAGAAATTCTTTCATTTATAGGTTTTTTTCTCCTAATGACTTAGAATATAAATTAAAAAAGAACACAATCTCCCTTCAAATCTCATGTTTTCAAATTACATCACAACTAAGTAAGCTTTTTAATTATATCTTTATTTTCTCTGTAATTAATTAAAGTATATTTTTCTGAAACTATTTTTAGATTTTAATCTGTTTTTGATTAATAAAAATCATTTTAATCAAGTTTTAAAAACACATTTTGACATTTAATTACAAATTTCAAAGCTAAGTAATAATTTGCTTATTTTTTTCAAGACATACGCAGGATAAAAAATAATAATTTAATTATTAATAAAATATCATTATTCTAAGATAGTATTTTATTATTAATAAATCTTTTTTTTTTAAAAAAGTATAAAATTTATAATACTCATAAATCACTGATTTTCAACCTGTGGGATATACCCACTAGGCGGTGGGTGTCAAATAACAAAGAGAAGGAGGGGGGAGCGCAAAGACAAAACTTAGACAAAACATTTGAAAAAGAAAACTAATTACATATAAATAAGACAAAAGGTATTTTAATATTAATTATTTAAAATTTCACAAATTAATGTCTTCCTTGAGCCTCTTTTGCAAACAGAAATATTAGGACTCCAAAAAATTATTGGAAGGGTGGCGCAATTAAAGCTGATATGGTAAATTGGGTACTGGATAGTAAACAATGGAGATCAACTGCCATACGTAGAATATTACTAGATCAAAGTAAGTATTTTAGTACTTTTTTTTTTTTCTAGTGTTGTTTTCTTAATTTTTTATATTTTAACTTATTTCAGGATGAAAATCCAATTATTAAAATGATAATTTTTAATATTTTGGATATGCTTACTCACCTTATGTTTTTATCCTTGCACCTATTTTTATAAACATTATGCATCTTGCTTATTAGTATTTGAATAAATTAAATGTTTCATATTATGTAGATTCAACCAAAATTGATATTTTAATATTGTTTACGTTTCAATAGAACACCTAGAAAATTCATAAAAAATATGTTCTATTGAAATATAAACAATGACAAAATACCAATGGTTAATATTATGTCTTTTAGTGACATGTTTACAAATTCAAAAAATAAGAAGCACTATTAGATTTTATAATAAATATACCACTATGCAGTTATTTGGTAATATATATCCTGATAAATTTTAACATGAATGCCTTTGGCATAATTAACATTACTGGTTATCACAACTATTTTTCCATTTAGTTAAGCAATCTTTCAGTCATAGTGGCCAAGCCACACTCTATAAAACAAACTATTATATATTAATTTTTTTGAATCTTTTTATATTTGAAGAAGCCATTGAAGTAATTAAATAGAACTATTCAAATATTGCATTCAGTTGTAAAACAAAATTCTTATATCATATTCAATTCTAAAGTGATCATTACTGATTATTTTGCTTCATGTAGGATTACAACTAAAAAAATCAGTGAACAAAATCTTTAGCAAAAATTATTTTTTCAATTTCAAGATCTTTTTATAATTTGCATACCCATACTTATTTTTATTAAAAAAGATTGAAAACTTTGTATAGAATTAGAAATGAAAGTATGGTTGTGTAAATACACAGTTTTATTGTTTCATTTAATGCAAAAAGATAACCAATGGCCTGAAAATTGATGATAACTTACCTGTATAGTAACATGAATAAATAAAATTATTAAATATCATAAAATTATAAAAACAATAAAGACTAATAAAAGAAGAAAGTAGAAAAAATAGATTTAAAAAAAACTTAATTTTTGAAAAACAAACAAACAATAGTAGCATATTCTACAAATAAGGAGATATACTTGTTCAGGTATTGTAACTGAGTATTTACATTTATCTGATATCATATCCATTGGATATAATCCAATTGATAACTTGAATTCAGTAGTCAACATATGCACATATATACTCTCACCCAAACCTATATATATATATTAAGATGGTTATGCATCTCATGACATACAAAAACATAATAGTGTGTGCACACATATATACTATATATATGCATATATAGGCTATTACTATATGGTAAAACAGAGCTAAATTCAGACCCATATAGCTATCTAGTTTGTCAAGCTGGATTTAATGATATTTATGTGTCTGATAATTTCATGCTTTCAAATTGATAGAAACATGTTTTATAAGTGCTGACTTTTGAGTTGGTATTTTAGTTCTAGTCTCTAGTCTACCAGCCCTCCATGGATGTGAGCCATAAGCTCAAAACAAGCTGGTCTGAAGGTGGGGATAACAATAGAGATTTTAAATTTTCTCTCTTTCGGCACTTATAAAAACAAAACTTGTTTAGAGCTATTGGTAAAGCTCCATCTAGTGATCATATATATATATATATATATATAAACCATTATACAATTACAATTATCCAATAACACCCTCTGTTTAATAGTCTATTTCTCAATAATAGCGAACTTCAAAAAGATACCACTTTAAAGTTGTATGCTAAAGGATGATATGTTACATTGGAATAACAGTTAAGGATTAAATAATTTTAATTAAAAAAAATTATAAATTGGGTATTTAAAAAAGTCTAATTAATATTTTAATAATTCTGACTTTGAAATTAAAACAAGCTTATTTTTATGTTACAATAGATATACTGGTAATTATAAAATACTATTTAATCAACATATTTTGATAAAAATTCTACAAAGTTGTTTTTGAAAGGAATAAATCAAACTGAAAAGAGTCATTAACTTTTTTCAATCAAGATAAAAAACTTGCTTTTAATTACTGTTTTTCCAACCTGACTATAAAATGTTGATGATGATCAGAATGTTTTATTATCTCAGCATTATTGATTTATGGTTGTATTTTGACAAAGTAACACCTAAGTTTGTGCATCCAAATTATTGTTTAAATAATCTTTCTTAAACTGGCAAGAGCAAATAATTAGTCTGGTCTATAGTAGACCCATTTAAATATGGTCACAAGATTGACTATTGATTTTATTGTTGATCATTCATGAAGAAGAATGATTATTAATTATTGTTGATCATTCATGAAGAAGAATGATTATTAATTTTGTGTAATGCTGGTGAACTTATACATGTCTTGCTGATTGTTCAGGCTTATTATTTTCATTATCATTACTGTCATTCCTCATTATATATTTAAATTTGAGTTTTTAACTTAGGGTTGATGATGATAAATGTCATTACCCAGGTTCATCCCCAAATTCTCCATATCATTACAATATATATATATATATATATATATATATATATATATATATATATATATATATATATATATATATATATATATATATA